>MU755246.1:14934-33795 GCA_026770625.1 Nicotiana glauca
CTTTTACTGTTGTACTTATTTATATTGTTTTGTTCTACACTGTTGAACGTTATATTTTTATTTAACCACAGTAGGGCCCTGACCTTCCTCATCACTACCCGATCGAAGTTAGGCTTGGCACTTACTGAGTACCGATGTGATGTACTCATGCCCCTTTCTGCGCATGTGTTTCATGTGCATATCCATGTACTTTGACTCAGTCCTATCACTCTTGAGGTGAGGCAACTGTTCCAGAGATTTCGAGGTATAGCTGCCGCATCTGCAGACTGAGGAGTCCTTTTCTATTCTCTGTTTTAAGTATTATACCTTCTGTATTTCTTTTCCTTGTTAGTTATTCTGGAGTTAGACACTTGTAAATATTCAAAGCCTTGTAGTTTCATGATATTTCGGGTTTTAGGAAATGTTGTTAGTTTTGAGAAGTTGTATTGTATATGCCGAGCATCATTTTAAATACTTTTTCATTCTGTTAGTTTTGGTTTTTTATTATTTCCTCCATAAGTTTTGTTTACCTTCTGCATTGTTAGGCTTACCTAGTCGTAGAGACTAGGTGCCGTCACGACAGTTCACGAAGGGTGAACTGGGGTCGTGACATGCATGTGTTGTTGCCCAATCTTCATTATTGGGGCAGATCAAGGCTTGGTAGTTTGATGATCCGCATGTGGCGGTTCTTAGAGAGACAGTAGTATGGGGTAGTTCCAAGGAGGTTTCTATTTGCGAGGATGGTTTTCTGCGACTCTAGGGTCACCTATGTATTGCTATTATCTATGGCTTGAGGGAGAGGATTCTAGAGCAGGCACACAGTTCTTGATATTCTATTCATTCAGGTGCTACGAAGATGTATCCCGACCTGAAACAACATTATAGGTGATGGGGGATGAAGAAAGACATAGTTGAGTATGTGGCTAGGTGCTTGAATTGCCAGCAGGTTAAGTATGAGCACCAAAGGCCAAGTAGCCTACTTCAGCAGATGACTATACCTGAGTAAAAATGGGAGCGCATTACTATGGACTTCGTAGTTGGGTTGTCGCGGACCTTGCAGAAGTTTGATGCGGTTTAGGTCATTATCGATAGGTTGACCAAGTCGGCACACTTTATGTCGGTTATGACTACATATATTTTAGAGAAGTTGGCCTAGATTTATATTTTGGAGATAGTTCGGTTGCACGGTGTGGCTGTTTCCATCATATTAGATAGAGGCCCTCAATTTACTTCACATTTCTAGAGAGATGTACAGAGTGAGTTGGGGACCCATAAAGAGATCAGCACAACATTCCATCCACATAGAGCGGACAATTCAGATATTGGAGGACATGCTAAGATCATGTGTGATTGACTTTGGGGGATAGTGTGATCAGCTCATGCCTTTGATTAAGTTTGCGTACGACAGCAGTTATCAGTCCAACATCGAGATGGCTCCATTTGAGGCTTGATATGATCTGCGATGTTGTTATCCCATCGGGTGGTTTGAGCCCGGCGAGGCTAAGTTATATGGTACTGATTTCGTAAAGGATGCCTTGGAAAAGGCAAATTTAATCCAGGAGCGACTTCACACAACACAGTCGAGACAGAAGAGCTATGCGGTTCAGAAGGCGCATGATGTGTAATTTATGGTCGGCAAGAAGGTTATCTTGAAGTTCTCGCCGATGAAGGGTATCATGAAATTCGCAAAGAAGGGAAAGTTGAACCCAAGGTTTATTGCCCATTTGAGGTGTTTGGGCAAGTTGGGATGATGCTTATGAGCTTGCTTTACCTTCCAACCTATCAGGGGTTTATCCAGTTTTTTAGGTGTCTATGCTCCGGGGATATCACGCCTACTTGTCTCATGTCTTAGACTTTATACTATTCAGCTAGATGAGAGTTCGGGTTATCAGGAGAAGCCACTTGCTATTGTTGCTAAACGGGATCGCCATTTGAGATCAAAAAGCAATTCTGCGATAAAGGTTCAGTGCAGGGCCAACCAGTTGAGGAGGCGACCTAGGAGTTTGAGGAGGACATGCAGAGATGAAATCGACACTTATTCAGCACTTCAGGTATGAATCTAAACCACTTCGAGGACAAAAGTTTGTTTAAGAGGTGGATAATGTAACAACCTGATTGGTCGTTTAGCTTTCTAGAACTCCGTTCCCCTAAATAAGACTTCTCATATTGCTTTTACTGATTTATGACTTGCAGGGATGGTTGGTTGGGGATTTGGAAGAGTTTGGATTAAAATCAGAACACTTAGTTCCTTAAGGTTGGCTTAAAAGGCCAAGTTTGACTTCGGTCAATATTTTTAGTAAACGACCTCAGAATCGAGATTTGAAGTTTCCAACATGTTTGTATGATGATTTTAGACTTGGGCGTATGTTCGAACCGGGTATTGGATGATCCAGGAGCATTTTGGCACCTAATAGTGAAAGTTAGTTCTTGAAGGTTTTTAAAAGTTCATTAAATTTGGTTTGGAGCAACTTTTTGGTGATATCGAGGTCCAAACAACATTCCAAGACCAGGAATAGTTCCATAATATCACTTAAGACTTGCATGCAAAATTTAGTATCATTCCGAGTAGTATAAGTATGTTCCGGTGCATTAGAACTAAATTGAAGAACTTGAAGTTCTTACGTTTGATTCAATTTGTTTTATGGTTTGATTCTTAGTTTTGATATTGTTTTGGGCATTCTGAGAGTTCGAGCAAGTCTGTTTTATGATTCCAAACATTTTCGTATGTTCGTGAGGGGCCCCGGAGGCCCCGAGTGTCAATCGGATGAGGCCCAGACCATGTTGATAGTTTAGGTCAAGAGTTGAAGCTTCATCTGCTATCATAACCACACTTGTGGTTGGTCATCCACATGTCCAAGCTCGCAGGTGCAGGCCAAGCACTACAGAAGCGGCCAAGGAAGGGCAGCCCATGTTCCGTAGATGTGGCTATCTTTATGTAGAAGTGAGACCGCATGAGCAGGATCCTGTCGGCAGAAGCATCCCCAGCCAGCCAGTCAATTCTGCATAAGTGAACCCGTGTCCGCAGAAGCGTTACTGCAGATACGGTCAATGCACCGTAGGTGCGAAATATTTTTGGAGAAGTGCACTTTATTTAATACGTGACTTTAGCATTTTTGACTCATTTCACTCAATTGTTGTGTGATTTTTGGACCTTCTTGAGAGGGATTTTCATCTAGATTTTGGAGGAAATTAATGTCTACCATATATGTGTTAAATATTGAGATTGTGGGTATATTAACATGTATAAAAGTTGAAAATCATGGGCTTAGAGGAAAACTATATTAACCCGACTGGTCGTTTCAATCACTAGCACGTTATTCGGCAGTTTGAGGTCATGTACAACTTCACTTTAGTTATTATGACTTGTACGTGTAGTCGAAATTGAGATTTTGGGAGTTCAGAGTTGAATTGGAAAGATAATTCTCATTTCGGAAGTTTAAAGATGGAAGAATCTGACCAAGGGTTGATTTTGAGTAAACAATATCAGAATCGGGACTTGAAGGTCTCATCAGGTTGGAATGATGATTTCGGGCTTCAGTTTTGGATGACCCGCGAGCGTTTTGGCGCCTATTGTGGAGGTTAGCATTTTGGAAGAATTTCATAAAGTTGGGTTGAAGTGCATTTCAATGTTATTGATGTCCGTATAGGATTTCGAGTTTGAGGATAGCTCCGTATGGTAATTCTGGTATCGGTAGCGCATCTGGAAGTGAATTCGTAGGTCGGTAGGTCATTTTGGAGTTTTGGCTAAAGTTTGATATTTGAAGGGTTTTAAGAAGCTTGATCGGGAGTTCACTTTTTGATATCGGGGTCAGATTTTGATTCCAGAAGTCTGAGTAGGTCTAATGACAAATTTGACTTGTGTGCAAAATTTGAGGTTAATCGGATATGATTTGATAAGTTTCTACATTGAATGAAGAAGTTTGAAGTTCAAAATATCATTAAGCTTGAATTGGAGTACGATTCATGGTTTTGGCGTTGTTGGATATGATTTGAAGGCTCGACTAAGTTTGTAATGTGAATTGGGATATGTTGTTATAATTGATTGAGATCCCGAGGACCTCAGGTGGAATCTGGATGTTAAACGGGTCAAATTTGGACTTGAAAGGAGGTTGTAGAAGCTTCCTTCTGGTGTAACTGCACCTGCGAGGTTTTGGCCGTAGGTGCGGAGCCGGAGAAGCGGCCAAGAAGGGCACAAATGAGATTTTGGTAGGGAGGTACTGAGACTGCAGATGCAGACATTTCGCCGAAGATGCAAGACCGCACATGCAAAAGAGAAGGCGTAGAAGCAGAGCAGGCAGCTGGGGGGCATCTCCGCAGAAGCGGATCATTTTCTGCACCTGCGGAACCTCAGAAGCGGTCAAGTGACCGCATGTGCGAGGATCGCTAGGCAGTGACGTCTCTTTAAAGCGAGAATTTGGCCTATCTTTTTCCATTCTCTGTTGGTTGGACGATTTTTGGAGAGCTTCAAATGGGGGTTTTTCATCATCTCTGTTAAGGCAAGTTAATCCCACCTCTTGTTACTTAAATACATTGATTATGTAAAGATTTTCACATGGAAATTAGGGGTTTTGAAGAAAAACCTAGAAATTGGTATTCTTAGATTTTGACCACAAAATTGGACATGGAATTGGGAATAAATTACATATTTGAGTTTGTAAGGTTTTGGGTAATGTTTATCTTCGAAAAAATTCAGAATTCGGGTATGTGGATCCGAGGGTGGTTTCTATCGTCTTTCCAAACGAAGTTGGGAATTATTGTAAATAGAATTTTTATGAGTATTAGAGTGTATTTTCATTGGTTTGCACATTGTTTGGCTAGTTTTGGAGCGTTGGGCATCAGTTTGAGGTGCTAGAGTGGCGTTGGAGCCGGTGGTGGAACTTCGGAGCGAGGTAAAACTCCTTTCTAACCTTGTAAAAGGGAATTAACCCCATAGGTTAATTAAATTATTATGTTCTTCTACTTTTGGGGGCTAAGTACACACGAGGTGATGCGAGTCCGTATGTAGCTACTAGTTATGCCTATGTCCGAGTAGTTCTAGGCTCACATCATGTCTTGTTGTTATTGTTATTGATTTATACTCATTGTTTTCCTTGGGAGGGAGCGAGATTGAGTTTATTTTCTAAATATTTTGAAAGTAGTTGAATTTAAAGAATTTAATGTTCAAAACGTTTCATTGAACTTCGTAATTTCTAAAATAATTGAGGGCTAGTATAATAGCTTAAGAAATCTTTGTGTACCCTCATTGCGTGTATGTTTCATGAGCGGGGTAATTCCTTAAAAAGGTACAAGCTGAATTCCCCTCATTTTGAAAAGAATTAAGAAAGAGATGTAATTTTAATTTTAAATTTATATTTGACTGTGTCGCAGGTATGATTCGCGAGCGGGGTAATTTATTAAATTTATATTTGACCGTGTCACATATATGATTCGTAAACGGGGACCGCATCGCATGTATGATTTATGAGCGGGAAAATAGATGCATCAATGGTTCACGCCGTTCGATCCTCAGCAGTGCACAATTTACATTTATGTTGGATCTGGTCGAACGTCCTCGGTGGATATAACTGTAAACCCTTTTTATAATTTGTATAAATTTATCGTTGAGAGATATTTGTTTTAAACGAAGGAAGCGTTTTGGGGTTCCTCAATAATAATAAAATAATTGTTCAGCTCTCTTCTTATTCTGAATTTTGTCGTTATCTCTACATATGATGTTAAATTAGAACTTCATATTATGATATTAATAGACCACTAGTAAGTGTTGAAGTATATCCCCCGTCACTACTTCTTCGAGGTTAGACTAGATACTTACTGGGTATGCATTGTTATTGTACTCATACTATACTTGCTGTGCATTTTTGTTGCACATGCACATGTATGTCTAATGGCCTAGTAGACACATCGACATGGTTGATATAGAGACTTAGGTGAGTTGCATCTCTCGAGATGACCCACAACCAACAGAGTCTCCTTTAGAGTATTATATTTTCCTTCTGTCCAAATTTATATTCAGGACAGTTTTTGTACTTTATTTTATTTCGTAGTGATTCTTCATGCACTCGTGACACCGAGTTATAGGATGATTATGGGATATTCAGTATTAAAATTTGAAAATATTATGAATTATCCTGCAAAATTTATCTTTTACTAGTCAAAATAAAGGAAATCTACGATTTCAAAAATATTAAAATGAGAATTTAATTAACTATTTGGTGTTGGCTTGCCTAACAGTGGAGTCCAACGCTGTCACAACCTTTCATTGATTTTGGATCGCGACAACATGGTATCAGAGCACTAGGTTCTCGTAGGTCTTTCTAGTCATGAACAAGTCTAGTAGAGTCTTGCAGATCGGTATGGAGACATCTTTACTTATCTTCGAGAGGCTACATGGCTATTAGGAGCACTTTTCTTCTTGATTCTTCATTGTGCGATTTGATTCCTTTGAGGCTTATGCTTTTGTTTCTTTCCTATTAAATCTTATGCGACACGAAGTGCTTGTTTTAAGTCAGGTATTGAGGAAAAATTGTAATGGTACTACATATGTGGTGCAGGATGTTTCTCCCTGCGTATTTGATTCGGGCTATTGTCGTCGCCTTGGAGAAGGTCATTTTATCGTTACAGCTCAGTATTAGTATTACCTAAAGTTTTGAGATTTGGCATTGATTGTTATGATGATTCGTACGTTGCTATCGCACAATGTGGCATAATGGTATGATGCTTGTTTATGCATCGAATCAGTGAATGACTTGGAAGGATGTTTACTCAATACAAGAATCAGAAATTCAGTATTTTATTTTCGGCGGAGGAAAGGCAATCGGACTATGAGTGTTCGGGTTGGGTTGATAGAACGATACTTGGTATTTTTGAGCATGGTTGAATCTTCATTTGTGATGTGGTATCATCGTCCTTGATTGAATAAAAAGTGTTAAGTTCGCTGGTGTTATGATTTTCTTCAATTCACCTATGGAGAAGTGTATTGTGAATGGCGCAAGGGAAGCGGTTGTCAGAGATCGCTTTGTGATGTGGTTCAGGAGTGAATTGGTGTTCCTTGTGTTGTTGACTCGAGAAAGATAACCTTTGAAGGGGTTTAAAGTTAGTAGCGATCTATTAGTTCAAGTGCTACAGAAATAGACTTTCATTTAAGGCAACAACTGGGCAGCGAAGGATGAGGAAGTACATGTGGGGGTGCCTTATGGTGATTAAATTTTCTATAAGGTCAAGAGTGAGTTTGACCAAAGCGGTAGAGTGGCATAGTAGAATATAAGTTCTGTAGCAAGATGACTATACACCATGAGAAGAGTTTAGAGTGATTTAGGACTTATGGTGGATAGTGACTAGATCTACGGCTTAACTTGGAATATTAGCTATTATACGGCGGGCCACCGGATGCAACAGAAAAGAGCTTGCTTGATATGAAGAATTCTACTGGCTATCCGGTAAGAGGTCGAATATGTGAATGTGGTTAGTGATTCAGATTGTTCATGAAAGGTCAGATAGAAGGATTTTGAGGAGTTTGTCAAGTTGGTTGTGCAAGATTAGGTCGACGTTGAAGAAAGAATTTTGGTGGGTTCCAAAGTTATGTAATGGGCAGCACTAAGCTAAGTGGGAGAGTCCCACCGACTACGATTTAGGTTGCATGGTTATCTACTAGTGAAGTTTTCGGTTATCGGCGTATTGGTGGATTATTACGGCTGAGGGAAGAGAAATAAGTGGTAACTTGAGCAAAGTATTTGATAAATGTGTGCTATATTGGGCCTTATCAGTTCATGTTTAGGTTTTGGGAGGACTCAGGATTTATACTTCGTGTGGAGGTGATTTACAAAAAAGGTAATTCAACCGATTATCTCTTTGAGAGGGTGTTTATGTGCTAGCAAAGACTTGGAGTGAATTATATTCGGGACCAAGTCAGAATGAGTGACTCTCAACGACGGTCCCAGTGAATTCAAAAGTTAAAATGCGGTGCCTAAAGATTTCAAGCCCGCAGTATGGTTAAGAATCGAGCTTTTGCAGCGGATTGTGAAGAGGGGCTTGAAGTGTTCTATGGTATCTTCTGCTTGCAGTGTAGAATTTTGAGGAATGAGAGAAAATGACTTTCGATTCGTAGAGGAGTTATCAGAATGGGTGTACCACTTGAGGATGTGAATATGCATATAAGGATAGTGTGAGATGGTTTGTGGGATTTGAGACATCATGGTCTCGTGATATGAGGTCACTCAGGATGAGTGCAGATTCGGGTTTATGGTCTTTTTGAATAAAGATATTATTATTCCTAAGGCAAGTCCAGAGTAAATTAAAATAAGTCGGATCGGTTGGCAATGGTTGGATTGGCATGGCAGTGGCAATGATCAGTTCCTTCAGCGTGTTATGGCATGTTATGCGTAGATGGATCCCAAAAGGGTTATGGTGGTTTAGACCACAACTTGTGGTTTGTATTTTCTGCGGGTATGAGAATTCGGTCATGTGCTACAATGATTCTATTGAAATGAGCTAAGTACGGGTTTTTATACGATGAAGTGTTAACCCTATTAGTAGTTCAGTAGTTATGATGAAATTCTTGTACTGTTGCCAATTGGCATGATTTAGGTGCAGTGGGCAACATAGAAATTTGAAAGTTGAGGATCAAGGTTGTCGTTTGGTATTGGAAAGAATGGCACGAGCACGAATGAGTGAGAAAGGATTTAGATAGGTAGAATAAGTTAGTGTTGTCTTTAGTGTCACCTGAGATCGGTGTCGGGAGTGAGAGGCTTTCATACTGATTGCGTATTCTTGAATTGCTTTATAGCATTGGTGTGGCTGGTAGTATGGATGTGCATACTCGTTGTCTGGTGCAGAAGGTCGGGAGAGCATGTCCCATGGAAAGATTATATAAGTGTAACAGGTAATCACTGAATTGATTAAAGATTGAAAGCAAGTATAGAGATCGTGGTATTATTGTTAATGTGAGAATTTATGCCTGAAGGGTGCTCGGTTCATCTGGGTGTGGACTAGGGAAAGTTCATTTTAGATTTTATGGATGTTCTTTTATGTCATGGGAAAAAGGATTATTGTGAACCCTTGAAAGGTTAATAGCCTAGTGCGATACATTCAGAATCGGCTTGAAGTCCGTGGATAGATATAAATATGAATGTGGGCTCTATATCAAGCCGGATGTATTCATTTCAGCATAGCGCTCCTTATAAAGGGGTATTCAGACGTCCGATATTGTTTTATCGTTGGCTATTTCATGTAATACTATGTTGTGCCGTGTGAGTTGTGAAACGACTTGATAAATTTTATATGTGTTGAGGTTCTGCGTAGCAATGATGTTATGTGAGCGAGATGGCTCTCGAGATGGATATCACATATCACACTTTATTTGTGCTTGAGTTTTGTAGCGTGTGGCGCTATCTGACTCCTCAATAATTTCGTTATGCACTTCACTTGCTTGTGGTTGAGATTCGAGTATTTCATAAGTATGAGCATTTTAGCTCAGTAAGTAATTCCTTTATAGATTATTATGTGTGGATTGGGTGGTATGCCGTCATTGATGTATTGTTTCGATTGAGTTTCACCCCGCAACAGTGTGATGTAGAGTACATCTCCCTATATCTATTTTTGTGTGTTTTGTTTCCTATTTTCTAAGGAAAGTTCAGGACAAACTTTCGGTTGTCTAATTAGTTATGTGGGTTGAGTAGTTCTTTCCGGAGTTCGTTTTCTTATGTAACGCGTTCGAGTTTGTAGCTTATTGGCACATTGTGGCATCATATGAGACTTTTGGTCATGTTTGGAGTGGCTTATTGTCTGAGCAGCCCGTACTGGATGAGACGAGATTATTGGATCTAGGATCAGCGCGACCGGATTATATGAAGTATATTAAAGAGCAAAAAGATTATGTTTTTGTTTTCCCATTAAATCGACCTCAATTAAATCGTCTTTTTTCCAATTAATACACCCTCATTCTTTTTATTTCCTTTTGTTGATTTTGTTTGTTGAAAACAGAAGAATTATTTTTTAATTATATGTGGTTTGTTTGACCTAGTTTAATTGAATTATTTTTTCGCCCATAAATTAGCTAAGTAACTATTACACTTACATTTAATTATTAATTATTTGTTTGAATGACAACATATGTAGGTTAGCTGAATTGTGAAATCATTTTAAATTTTTTGAGTAATTATTGTTGAATCTGAAATTTAGATAGTGTGATTGTTGTGGTCTTTAAATGGCATATTTGCTTAAATTGGCATATCAAGTTATTGGTTAATTCATGATTGTTCGTGTGTTAGCTTGTTGTTTAGTTTATGCATGGTTTAATTGTGTTTAATGAGCCGTAAATTTGGTTAGAAGACACTAAGTTTGAAGGTAAAAGAAAAGGTTAGAGGAAAAGTAATTATTAGGACATTTAGAGGGCACTTTAGGAATAAAATCTGAGGGCAATTTTTTCTTTATTGCTTGAAAGTTTTAGAAAAGGGACAGCTGTACCAATTGGTTATTAAAAGATGCCTTATCTCCTAAAAATCAGCAGACATTCCCCTATATTCTGTCCCCTTTTCCGTCACATAAGATCTCTCTCTCATATACTATACAAAAGGACTCACACTCCCTCATTCAGACACATTAATCATTCAGCATTTTCCTCTCAAATAGACTCATTTTCTTAGCAAAAAATACATTGTTAAAGCTTCACATTTTCTCTAGTCCACGCTGATTTTTCTTTTTGAAAACAAACCTCTGAAGTCCAAAATAAATATTAGAAAACAACAAAAGATTCAAAGCTATTCTTCTTTTCAGTTTTACTGGTTTTACTCCAATTCTGTTGGTATTTTATGTAAGCCGAGCGAGTGACGACGACGATGGCGCGAGGCTTGCCTTCTTTAAGAGCTAAAAGATGAGCTTCTCTTTATATACACAAAGATTTTTTTTCCTTCTACTAATGGACTACGACATGATATTTTGGAAATTATTTGAATATACGAGTATTCTTTGGGAATTGATTTTAGGCGCATGTTTGAGTTGTTAACAGCTTAGTGTACATTTGATTACGATGTTAAGAATCAATTAAAAGGGTACGAAGTCAGTAAAGACATGGAATGAAACAGTATGAGCTGAGATTTTGGCTAAATGTGTAAAAGTAGTCATGCTGTAACAAGTAATAGTACGCTATGTGCGTACATTTTAATTCTTTCAAAGTTTTTTTTTTTTTAAGTAGGAATTTTTACCTCCTACAGCAAAGGTTAACACTTTATTTATTTTAAATAAATATTATTTAAAAAATTATATTTTATAGATACCTTTTAATGTTTGAAGCAAAATAATTTTGGTTACCTCCTAATTCTAAGCCACTAAATACGCTATTCATTTATGGGATTTTTACCTACCTATACCATATATGAAACCATATTACCCTCAATATTTAAGGTTTGTGTTTATTACATTTAGGCATACCAAATTACCATTTATATAACATAATTCAAATTAGGGATATAATTAAGGGTTCATTTATATTAGGCATAATTATAGGACTGTATCTTCCCACTTTCTCTTTCCTTTCATCTCAACTGTTCACAGCACACACAAAACTCACGATGCTCCTATGCTTCCTCTCGTTGAACATCCCCAACTGCCCGTCGAAGAACATCATATATATTTTCAGATTCACAAGAAAATATTAAATTCTTTGATCGAACCGCTTGAATTCCCACTGAAAATAATAATGGCAGAGAGTTCGAAATTCTTTGACCTTTTTTTTTAGGCAGTGGTTGAAGGTTGCTGGTTAACACAGTCGATTGAAACTCGAAGAAGAAGAAGAAGAAGAAGACATATTTCCAGAATTTGTAGATATTTTGTAGTCAAATTGTAGTCAAATTAGAAAAATTATAGATAAATTGTAGACTGTTTTTTGCAGAAGATTTTGTAGAAGCTTTAGTCGTTTTGGATTTGTGAAAACAGAAAATAATGCATCTACAATCAGAATACAAATAATCTACAATTTATCTACAAGATATCTACAAAATAGATACATTGAATTTTAATATCCAAATTCTCATTTCAATTGTAGCATAATTGGCATTTTCGACATAATTGTAGAAGATTTGTAGAAGTTTTAGTCTTCCCAATCTACAATTTATCTACAATTCTACAATTTATCTACAATTTCTGGAAATACGTCTTCTTCTTCTTCTTCTTCGAGTTTGAATCTGAAATTCAGTCAAAACCAATTCTAATCTTCACCAAAACCCCTCAAAATTTAGATATAAACTCCTAAACATATTCCGAATTATTTACAACAACACCCAATCCAAACAAATAATGATTTTTGAAAACCCAAATTTGAATTCAAAGCTTCCAAGCTTTTTAATGGCTATCAATGGTGAAAAATATATGGAAGAACATATTTTTTCAACTTTGAGTTGTTGAAACTCGAAAATTTAAATTGTTCGTTCTTATTTTTTTCGAGAATTTGAATTGTAGTTCTAGAGAAAAATGCGCAGATGAGAAATCTCCTTTCCCTTTTTAAAAATTGAATTTAATCTAGAAATCAATTAACACCAAGATTCTCTCCTTAATTTTAGCCCGTTTTTTAGGGAATATTCTGCCCTTTTAATGCCTAATAGTCGAATGGTACAAAATTTGTAGGTAAAACGTGGACCGGGCGGGTAATTAACAAACTATGCACATTTAGGGTAATAAGGTTTCATATATGGTATAGTTATGAAAAAATCCCTTCATTTATACTATTTTTCTTTTCTCTCTCTACTTTGATACATGACATTCTCTTCTCTCATCTCCTAAAAACGCGATGCTTAATCTCAAAATTTCTCTCACTCACATCACATATGTTCTCTCTGATCTCAATTTCTTCAATTCCATCAGAAGTTGCTTTGGCTCTTCTTCGCCATTGTAATTGGAACATGACTAAAGCTAACGAAGTATGGTTCACTAATAAACTCGAGATTAGTAAAGCTATATGTATGTTAATATTGGAGAAAAAAGAGTCCTTATTCTGCCACCATTGCTCGACGGCGTCATCTTCTCAAGGTTATCTTCCAGAGAAAGAAGAGTCCTAATATTGGATAAACTCGAGGTTCTCAACTTCCGTCATCTTCAATACAAGATTCAAGCTCTAACAGAGTCCTTATTCTGCCACCATTGCTCGACGACCGATTCGCCGGAAATTAAGGTTTGTTCTTGAACAAAGACGACAAAGTTTGGTGTTGAGCAACTTGAATTTTTTGTTAATATATTTCAATGTATATCGTTGTATTTTTATGTATTTCATGTATCTCGTTGTATTCCATATATTGTATTCACTGTTTCGTTGTATTCCATGAATGTATTCATATATTTTTTTAATTAATATAATTTATATATTCAGATGTATTATATAATTTCTCTGAAGATTGTTATGTTTTTGGGGTATTTTCCGGTTGAGAATCTTTTTTATAACTGAAAATATAAAATTTTTGTGTTATAATTGAGCTTGTTGAGTTATATTAGAAGTCTATTATGTTAATTGATTCACTTTTCATTTAAAAACAGTGTAATCCTCTGTTTCACGCCGGGAATACAGTCGAATACAATAATCTGTCAAGTTGTAATCCCATGTTTCACGCCAAAAACATAGTCGAATACAACAATTGATTAGCTGGACTTCCCTGATTCACCCCTATTTTTGCTATTGTATTTAAAAATACAGTAGCTTAAATACATCTTATAGCAACAGAAAAAATATTTATAATTCATAATATAGCAACTAATATCTATAGATAGCTAATTACCACTAAGAGATAGTGTTTTATGGAAATATCTCTTTTAAGTACCTGAATAAGTTGGGCCAGACTTGAAAAGAAAAAAAAAACAGTAAGGGCCTGTGCAAGCAAGTTGAATACTTCAGGTCATTGGACCTTGGAGTTTGGCTCGATGAATGTTTACTTTGATTTCAAAAGATTAAAAGTCCATTGTAGAGGTTGCTTTCACTGTCTTATTTTTATTTTTGTATTGTTTTGTAAGGTTTGTTCGAATTATTATTTCCTAATTGACAAAGCTTATCGAAAATTTTAGATAGAAAATGACGTGTCTTATCTCATTGCATAAGCTTTGAGCAATGTTAGCCTATAGCTTCAGTAATGGATTCTTAAACGTGATTCTGAAACTTAGATCAATTATAAAAATCTAATTCGAATCAAGACATGTTCACTCCCCCCTCCCCCCTTCAATATTTGAGATCAAGCTCCCATTATCGCTGCGTGACTTCTCCTCAAATCACTCCCCGACAGTTCCCTTTTTCGCAATGCACGACCTTCAGTAGTCTATTTTGATACACAATTTTATCCTACTTTTCTTTTGATTAATTTTATGGTGCTCCCTAGTCATTATTAATAATCTAACGCTCAATTTGTTATTATTATTATTATTATTATTATTATTATTATTATTATTATTATTATTATTATTATTATTGTTATTCTCATTTTTAATATTATCATAATCTAACTATTAGTGAGTTAACCACTTATTTTAATATAATATTATATATGCTCAAAATATTATTATTGTTTTTGAATCCACTTTACATAACTGTCACAGTTTAAAAGAAATATAACAAATTTTTAGCATGAAATTCAATATTACAGATATGGCAGGAAAATAATTATATTTGTAGCACATAGTTCCATTCAAATAGGAATATTAACTATTAATCCTTAAACACAAGAAATTTGAATGGAAAGTTAATAATTATTTGTACAAAAATCATGTCTTTTTTTCTCTCAATATCTATTAGCTTTCCTTCTTTTTCTTTGTCTTCTTATTTTTGTTTTCTACCGAAGCCAATATATTTTTTAAATTTGCTCCATTTATTTTATTTTTAATTATCTTTCTTAAGTTTTTCTCTTACTTCTTTCTTTCTTTCTTAATATAGAGCTCTTATTTCGATAATAATATACGTTAATATATACAATACACACACACACACACACACACACACATATATATATATATATATATATATATATATATATATATATATATATATATATATATATATATATATACACACACACACACTTTGAATTAACACATATAAAATATACAAAACATATACATAATAAATACATCTTCAATTAAGATGACACTTAGACATGTGAAATATACATAAAAATATTATTATTATTATTGTCATTTTTAATATTATCATAATATTACTATTAGTGAGTTAACCACTTATTTTAATATAATATTATATATGCTCAAAATATTATTATTGTTTTTTAGTCCAAATTATTTAAAACATGGGGGCCCAATTAAATTAATCTTAAGAAGGAAAGAAACCATGTAAATTTGGCGAACTTCGTATCAGTCCATTAATCAGCCTAATTGTCCTACTTGAGCCCAAAAATCCATTTCCATAGCCCATATCGTGTTAAAATCCACAGGACCAACATAATCCATCATTTTTTAATAAGGAATCCTCTAGAATACCTGAATGACCATTATTTTTAATTCTGGTCAAATAACAAAATTTCTCAACTTTGCCTCTTCCTCACGTGAAATCCCATTTTCCCAGAAAATCTTTCCGGTTCTTCTTTTGCTTTGCCTTCCACATGGTTCACTAAAATGGTGAAACAAACAGCCAATAATGTATAATATTTGTCTTCACCTCCTCTCAAACGGCTATAATTCAGAGATAAAATCTTGACCCATAACTCTCATATGATTCTCGGTCAGAACGTCATTCTCTACCATTCAAGTTTCGAAATTGCGGCTAAAATTAAAACCTTAGATTTTTCTTCCTATAAATACTTCTCTAAGTCTCATCCGAAAATCCAGCTGGGAAATCCTAAAAAAACTCAGTTTATATCATACTCTGCTTTCTTTTAATTTCAAACTTTACCATCTGTGGAAAACTTCTTAAGTTTTAGTATTCATTTTTACATTTTCGATAACTAAGGAGTGGTAGATCTGAGCCCTCAAAGTCCTAGTTCACTTTCCCTTTGAAAGGTAAATCCAACCTCACTCTGTTTACTTCATGTTGTGAATCTTGTGTATAGCACATTGTCTTAAATATATTTTAGAATGACTATAAAGTTGTATGATAGAAAACGTAGTTTCTGGAGTTTCATAACGGATTAGTTGTGCTAGAAACCACGTGATAGAATTTTCTTTTAAGTGCTGAAATAATATGGGTGAAGAAATTGCTCATTATTTTATATATTCAAATATTGTACACATTCTATATTACAATTATGGCCATCTCTAGATGTGTTAATAATACGTTTAAGGACTTTTTGTCACTTTGCACAAAATCATACTATGACATTGGACACATTTGTTGTTGTATTTTCTTTGAGTTGATTTAGAATGAAGACATGTTAGTGGTTCAAAGATCATGTTTGTAAATATTTTTAGTGTTTTAAGGTTCTTGCATAAAGAAAAAATTTATTGTTTGTCCTTCTTTTTGGTGTCAAACTAACTGATGCTTCCCAAATCTTCAAAGATCATCTAGCATGAATAATGAGTTAGCTAAGACTTGTAGGTTAAGATCTAACTGTTCATCGGCATAATAGAATTGTAGTGCATCCTCTCTGTTCAACCATTGAATCTTTGCGTGACTTTATTAACATCCCATCAAAGAATATTGTTACACCTAAGATTATCATCTAGTAAAATTTTATGTCTCCATCTTTATATGTACATATGGGATATTTTTGTGTTAGAACTCATGCCTTAAGTTTTTCGTTTGTGCTTATCGAAATCTGTTCGTCCAACCACGTGACAGAATGTTATTCCTTGTTCTTTGGGTGTATTTTCTTAACTTAGACATCATGTCTTTTGTGACGACCCGGCCCGTTGTCACGTGAGTTATCGCCTCATTTTTCTCATATTATGCTTCACTATATTTCAATATCAGTATTTGAGTTGATCGGGCAGAATTGGATTGGTTTTAGTTGGAAATGAGACACTTAGTCTCTTAAAGGAAAGCTTGTTTTGAAAAAGTCAACTGGAAGTTGACTATTTAATTAGGAGGCTCAGATGTGAAGTCTGATAATTCCGTTAGCTTCGGGGGATGATTTGTGAATTAGGAGTGAAATCGGAATTGATTTTGGAGGCTCGGTGTAGAATTAGGATTGAATTGACGAAGTTTGAATTTTGGCGAATTCTGGTTGATAAGTGAGATTTTAATCCGAGGGTTGAAATGGAATTTCGAGAGTTGCTGTAGCTTCGTTAGGTGATTTTGGATATATCTGCAAATTTTCGGGTCATTCGGACATCGTTTGGTTGGGTGTTGGATCGGGGGAAATGTATTTCGGAAGTTCTTGAAGAACTTAGGCTCTGATTTGGTGAAATTTGATGATTTTGATGTTAACGATAGTGTTTTGATGATTGGAGCAAGTTTGAATGATGTTATAGGATGTATTGGTATTTTTGGTTGAGGTCCCGGGGGCCTCGGGATGATTTCGGATGGCTAACGGGAATTTTTGAGTTGAAAAATGCAGCAAAAAAACTGCAGAGAACTTTTGTTCCATGCGATCGCAGAGGGTTTCATGCGATCGTATAGAAAGAATTATGGGGCTGTTTGGTTGTGCCCCATAATGGTATCGCATAGAGTTAGCTAGGGTTAAATTTGGAGAAAGAATTATGGGGTTTCATTCGATCGCATAGGGTTAAATTTGAAGCCGGAATTTTGTTCTATGAAATCGCATAGAGTTAGCTACAGTGCCCGGGAATTTTGTTCTATGCGATCGCAGAAGCTCTAATGCGATCGCATAGTGTTAGCCACATTATCCGGACAGAATGTTAAAAACATTTTATCCGCGAACCCAACCCATTTTTCCACCATTTTTTGTCATTCTTGAGAGCTTTTGGACGGGAATTGAAGGGGTTTTGACGGAAATTGATTGGAAGTAAGTCTCGTGACCTAGAAACGTCATTTTTGTGAAGAATCAACCTTTAATTCTTGGAAATTTGGGTTAAAAATTGAAGAACTAGGGCTTGGGTTTTTAAATGAGAAAATGAGATTTGAGGGAGCATTTGGACTCTGATTTTGATGAATTTTATATGTACGGACTCGTGGCGAGACGAGGAATCTGGTGATGTGAATTTTATAATTTTGCGAGCGGCGGGCTCGGGGCTCGGGTTTTGCTAGTTTCGAGATTTTTGCTATATTTCGATTGTTTTCGATTGAGTGTTGTCCCATTGGTATATTATGATGCATTCGCTCTGTTTTTGGTTAGATTCGACGTGCGTGGAGGCCAATTTGAGGGGCAAAGGCGTCGCGAGTGAGGAATTCTACTGGTTCGAGGTGAGTAATGATTTTAAATGATGCGCTGAGGGTTTGAAACCCCGAATTGCACAACATACTGCTATGTTGAGATGAGACACGCGTTGTATGACTAGCGCAGGGTCATTTACTATTGAGGATTGCGACTTGGTCCATCCCAGTTGATATTTTACCGCGTATTTGATAAAGATTTACTGTTTCTCACCATGATTTAGGCTTATTGCCATATTTGGGCTTCGTGCCAATTACTTGAAATCTTTTGTGGATTTACATCGCTATTTTCCTCACTAATTGAAATATTATTTGAACTCAGTCCAAATGAATTATACTGTTTCATGAACTCAGCTACATTTATACTCAACTTGAGATTTAAATGATATATATAATATTATTTGAGCTGAGCACCATTATTTTACTGATGCCCAAGGGGCTTATGATTATTTTCTGGACTGATTGAGGCCGAGGGCCATATGTGAGGATATGTTAAGTTATGTGAGGAGGCTTCCAGGCCTTGAGTGTTATGTGAGGAGGCTTTCAGGCCTCAAGTGTGATGTGTGAAGGCTTTAAGGCCTTATGATATTGCGCTTGGGCTATAGGAGCCCCTCCGGAGTCTGTACACACCC
>MU755246.1:39902-55115 GCA_026770625.1 Nicotiana glauca
TTTTGGTCATTCTTGAGAGCTTTTGGACGGGAATTGAAGGGGTTTTGACGGGAATTGATTGGAGGTAAGTCTCGTGACCTAGAAACATCATTTTTGTGAAGAATCAACCTTTAATTCTTGGAAATTTGGGTGAAAAATTGAAGAACTAGGGCTTGGGTTTTTAAATGAGAAAATGGGATTTGAGGGAGCATTTGGACTCTGATTTTGATGAATTTTATATGTACGGACTCGTTGCGAGACGAGGAATCCGGTGATTTGAATTTTATAATTTTTTTAGAAGTGGGCCCGGGGCTCGGGTTCTGCTAGTTTCGAGATTTTTGCTATATTTTGATTATTTTCGATTGAGTGTTGTCCCATTGGTATATTGTGATGTATTCGCTCTATTTTTTGTTAGATTCGATGCGCGTGGAGGCCAATTTGAGGGGCAAAGGTGTCGCGAGCGAGGAATTCCACCGGTTCGAGGTGAGTAATAATTTTAAATGATGCCCTGAGGGCTTGAAACCCCGAATTGCACAACATACTGCTATATTGAGATGAGACACGCATTGTATGACTAGCGGGGGGTCATTTAAGGATTGCGACTTGGTCCGTCCCAGTTGATATTTTACCGCGTATTTGACAAAGATTTACTGTTTTTCACGATGATTTGGGCTTATTGCCATATTTGGGCTTCGTGCCAATTACTTGAAATCTTTTGTTACATCACTATTTTCCTCACTAATTGAAATATTATTTGAACTCAGTCCAAATGAATTATACTGTTTAATGAACTCAGCTATATTTATACTCAACTTAAGATTTAAATGATATTTATAATGTTGTTTGAGCTGAGCACCATTGTTTTACTGATGCCCAAGGGGCTTATGATTATTTTCTGGACTGATTGAGGCTGAGGGCCATATGTGAGGATATGTTGAGTGATGTAAGGAGGCTTCCAGGCCTCGAGTGTTATGTGAGGAAGCTTTCAGGCCTCGAGTATGATGTGTGAAGGCAGGCCTTATGATATTGCGCTTGGGCTGTAGGAGCCCCTCCGGAGTCTGTACACACCCCCAGTGAGCGCAGGGTACCCAGGTGAGTTGGGAGTGGGCCCGAGAGGCCGATATTGTGTTTTGTGAGTTGGGAGTGAGCCCGTGAGGCTGATGTTGGGTACCCAGGTGAGTTGGGAGTGGGCTCGAGAGGCCGATCGAGTGTTCTGTGAGTTGGGAATGATCCCGAGAGGTTGATGTTGGGTACCTAGGTGAGTTGGGAGTGGGCTCGAGAGGCCGATCGAGTGTTTTGTGAGTTGGGAGTGAGCCCGAGAGGCTGATGTTGTGTTTTGTGAGTTGGGAGTGAGCCCGAGAGGCTGATGTTGTGTGTTGGTGAGTTGGGAGTGAGCCCGTGGGGCTGATACTGTATTGAAAATTTGATGTTGAGCCTGAGGGGCAAGTTTCTGATTATTCCTTACCTGTTGAAATTTAGTGTCTTCACTGTTTTAAAAAGAGAAACATCTGTTACTTCACAGTTTTATTGCGTAACTAATTTTACGGCTTGAGATAGCGTTATTTGTACCTTTATGAGTTTTCATGCTTTCAGTCATTATTTATTTTTATTACTCACTGAGTTGAAGTACGCACTTTACTCCTTGCACCTCGCGTGCAGTTGCAGGTATTGTTCACCCCGTAGCGGGTTAATAGCGGATTGAAGGTATTGTTGTCGTAGCTAAGCAAGGTGACCGCCGGCGTTCGCGGCACTGAGTTTCTTCTTCTTGTTGATTTCCAGATTTTATTCTATGTATTATAGACTTTGAAATTGTAATAAAGATCCTCCTAGATGCTCGTGACTTGTGATACCCCGGTCGGGATGAATTAGGCTATAATGTTGATAATAAATGTTCTTTACGTTGCATTTTCCATCTATTTATGTTTAGTAAGTGTTAAAGAAACGAATTGGGTTAGTTGGCTGACCTTGTCTTCACGAGAGGCACCATCACGACCGGGTATGGAGATTGGGTCGTGACATCTTTAGGACTTACACCGTCGATATGAAGATTTTTGAGTTTTCTTATTTTATCTTTTCTATAAAAAGTAAGTGTACACATGTTAGAGCTATTTAAAACTTAATCATGCATTCTGACATATGGTGAAACAATTTAGTTGTGTTCTTCAAGTAGTCTTGTCATCTATTTCAGAAGTTAAATTCGTACGGTGGTGTATATTTGTGAACAATCATGGATTTTTATAAGTTTGAGCTCATTCCTTGACAACATGCTTTAAATACTTCTTTAAAAGTATTACTTATGTCCATTATTAGCTGTATTCAGATGGTTCTTAAGCTAATGCGTACTTTTTATCTTTTGCTTTGTTTGCATGTACACTTTGGAGAAACATGGAATTTTAATGCAAGACTCTTCATCCTCGCATAGAGTCATCACAACAACAAAAACAAGTAAAAATTGCTTGGGGATGCCTATGTCATTTTTCCTCTATTTTCTTTATCATTTGTCCTATTTTAACTCTTCTATGATTGTTGATCTGATCCCCACTTGTGGAATTATACTGGGTTGTTGTTGTTGTTGTATGATTGTTGATATATGTGTTTGGGTTTATCTCATGTTTTTTTTTTTTGGATTCTATGTTGAAACTCACATTCAAAATAGGATTAATAGTAGAGCTCTATTAATCACTTAGGTTCTTCCCTCTATCCTAAAATCAAGATACTTTTCTTTATCACATAAAGAGAGCATCTATTTTTATGATTATGACTTAAAAAGAAAGAATATCAGTTTTAGCCCCGTTAAAAGTTTTCCCACTAATATTTTCCTACAACACTAAGTCAAATTAATATCATGCTTTCGAGATCTTGATCCTTTTAAAAGAACAAAATGCATTTGCTTTCTTAAGTACCTTAGTTTCAGATTTGATCTTTTCGAAAATGATGTTCGTTTGAACCTCTGCTCATTTTGTACTAGATGTTCTATGAAAGTTGAATCTTCAAATTCAAAAGTGGAGTTTTACAAGTGATCTATATTTTACTTATAAAGTTTTAATGAGATATTTTCCTTACCCTTTAATGATTTTACAAAAACTTGGTTAATTAATTTAAGTTCAGCTGGTAAACCATTTTAATATGGATCTTAAGGAATGTCTTACACATTAATTGAACCCTTACCTTAGAATCTCTAATGTTTAGTAGACCATACAGAGTTAATAATAGATAATTTAGGGTGCCCTAACTCACATCTTAATATAGTTAGGTGGCGACTCTTTAGTTAATAATTAATTAAGGAATCACCAATATGTTATAGCCTAATTTGAACTGTGTTAAAATGGGGTATAAAAGTCTCAAACTTAGGAAAACAAATAATTGATAAACATCGTAGCTTGCTTTAGGCGCGATTAATAATCATCATGAATATAGGCACGGTTTCTGTGGCATAATTATGATACATAATCCCCAATTCGGGTACGTATTTCATGTGACATGACCATAACTTCGAACAATAAAAAAAATAAACATATCCTAAATTACGGTTGCAATTCATGTGGCGCAATTTGCAATGTGTACCAAAATAATAAGTGTACGACATCGTAACTTGTTCGAAAAATATTTTTATAAATAATTAAAAGTGGTTAGAAGTTAAAAATGCACAATAGGTTTTAAACATATAATAAATCAGATAACTTGGCCAATTATTAATAGTTGAGCGATAACGCTAAAACTACGAAACTCGGAAGTTCCTCACACCTTCTTCCGGGTTAACAGAATTCTTACCCGAACTTTTGTGTTCACAGACTTTAAAATGGAGTCAAATTTCCTCGATTTTGGATTTAAAATAAATCGGTGACTTGGGACACCATAAATTATTCTAGGTGGCAACTCTGAATCAATAAATAATCTCATTTAGAATAATGTCACTTAAATTAGAAAAACTCTCTGTCCCCCTCGGGAAAAAGGAGGTGCGACAATAACATTTTGTTCTACTCGCGTGGCTTGGAGGAGCACGAGCAGTATTTGAGAGTGGTGCTTCAGACCTTGTGGGAACGGAAGTTTTATGCTAAGTTCTCTAAGTGTCAGTTCTGTTTGGAGTATGTGGCATTCGTAGGACAAGTTGTATCAGGCGAGGGTATTAAGGTTGATCTCAAGAAAATTGAGATAGTTTAGGGTTGGCCTCGTCATTCTACAGCGACTGAGATCAGGAGCTTCATCGGGTTAGCAGATTATTATTGCCAGTTTGTGGGTGGCTTCTCAGCTATTGCAACACCTTTGACTAGATTGAGCCAAAAGAGTGCTTTGTTGCTATGGTCTGATGATTGTGAGGCGAGCTCTCGGAAGCTTAAGACCACATTGACTTTAGCAACAATATTGGTGTTGCCTTATGGTTCATGTATGTGTACTGTGTATTGCGACTCTTCACGTTTTGGTTTGGGTTGTGTATTGATACATGAGGGGTGAGTTATTGCATATTCTTCAAGTCAATTGAAGCCCCATGAGAAGAATTACTCTGTACATGAATTGGTGTTGGCCGCGATTTTTCATGATCTTAAGATTTGGAGGCATTATCTTTATAGGGTGTCCTATGAGGTTTACACTGATCATCGCAGCATGTAACATTTTTTCAAGCAAAGGTATCTTAATTTGAGGCAGCGCAGGCAGCCTGAGCTACTAAAGGATTATGATATTACCATCCTTTATCATCCCGACAAGTCAAATATAGTTGTGGATGCCTTGAGCAGAAAGGCAGAGAGTATGGGTAGTTTGTCATTCATTTCAGCAGAGGTGAGGCCACTAGTTTTGGACATTTAGTCATTGGCTAATAGACTTGTGAGGTTGGATATTTTAGATCCCAGCTGAGTTCTTGCATACTTTATTGCTCAGCCTTTACTATTTAAGCAGATCAAGGCTCGCTAGTTTGATGATTTGCACTTGTTGTTTCTTAGAGAGATGGTACTATATGGCAGTGCCAAGGAGGTACTATATGCACTTGTTGTTTCTAGAAGAGGTTCACAGTTCTCAGTATTCTATTCATCGAGGTGCTATAAAGATGTATCGCGACTTGAGGCAGAATTATTAGTGGCGGCGGATGAAGAAGGACATACTGAATATGTTGCGAGATGTCTAAATTGCCAGTAGTTTAAGTCTGAGCACTAGAGGATAGGTGGCCTACTCCAGCAGATGAGTATACCTTAGTGAAAGTTATGGACTTGTATTTGGGTTTTCGCGGACTTGAGGAAGTTTGATGCAGTCTAGGTCATTGGTGACAAGTAGACCAAGTCAGCACATTTCATTCTGGTTGTGACTACGCATTCTTCAGAGAGGTTGGCCTAGATTTACATTTATGAGATTGTTCGATTGCGTGGTGTGCCTGTTTCCATCATTTTGGATAGAGGCCCCCAGTTTACTTTGGATTTTTGAGCAGTACAGAGTGAGTTGGAGACTCGAGTAGATCTTAGCATAGCTTTTCATCTACAGACCAACAGGCTTTCGGAGTGAAAAATTTAGATCCTGGAGGAAATTCTCAGGGCATGCGCGATTGACTTCGGAGGACAATGGGATCGATTCTTGCATTTGGTCGAGTTTGCTTACAACAATAGTTATCAGTCTAGGATCGAGATAGATCCATTTGAGGCTTTATATGGTCGTCAATGTCATTCTCCCATCGTATGGTTTAATCCCAGCGATGCTAAGTTATATGGTACAAATTTGGTGAAGGATGCCTTGGATAAGGTAAAGTTAATTCAAGAGCGACTTCACACAGCACAGTCCAGACAGAAGAGTTACGCGGATCATAAGGCGCGTGATTTATCATTTATGACGGTTGAGAAAGTTCTTTTGGAATTCTCGCCGATAAAGGGAATCATGAGGTTTGGGAAGAAGGTCAAGCTGAGCCCAAGGTTTATAGGTCCATTTGAGGCGTTTAGATGAGTTGGGAGTTTGCTTATGAGATTGCTTTTCCTCCTAGTCTATCGGTAGTTCATCCAATTTTTCACACGTCTATGCTTCGGAGATATCATGCCAACAAGTCGTATGTGTTAAGACTTCAGCACGATTTAGTTAGATGAGAGCATGGGTTCTAAGGAGGAGCCAGTTGCCATTGTTTATAGGCAGGTTCAACAGTTGAGGTCCAAGAAGATTTATGCAATAAAGGTTCAGATGAGGGGACAACCACTCAAGGAAGCGACTTGGGAGGCCGAGGAGGATATGCAGAGCAGATATTAACACTTATTCGGCACTCCAGTATAATTCTAGCCCCATTCGAGGAACATTTATTTAAGAGGTGGAGAATATAACGGCCCGACTGGTCGTTAGGCTTTATAGAACCCCATTACCCTAAATAAGACTCCCTGTATGTGATTTACTATTATATAACTTGCGAGGATGGTTAGTTCGGGATTTGGAAGCCTTCGGGTTGAAATCAGAACACTTGATTTCTTGGCTTGGCTTTAAAAGGCTAAGTTTGACTCTGGTCAATATTTTGAGTAAACAACCTCGGAACAAGGAATTGGCAATTCCGATATGTTCGTATGATAATTTGGACTGGGGCGTATGTTCGTATAGGGTTTTGGTTGGCCCAAGAGCGTTTCAACACTTAATATTGATAGTTGGCACCTTGAAAGTTTTAAAGTTCTTTAAATTAGGTTTGGAGTAGGTTTTGGTATTATCGAGGTCCGTTTGGGATTTCAAGCCTGGGAATACTTCGGTATGGTGATTTAAGACTTTCACGCAAACTTTTATATCATTCCGAGTAGTTTATGTATATTTCGGCGCATTCAGAGCAAGTTGGAAGAATTTGAAGTTCATAAGTTTATCATATTGGTTTTGGGTTACGATTTTTAGTTTTAATGTTGTTTTTCGCATTCCGAGGGTGCAAGCAAGCCCGTTTTATGATTTCAAATTTGTTGGTATGTTTTGACAGGCCCCGAATGCCATTCAGACGATGCGCGAATTGAGTTAAGACTCAAAAGGCTACTGGTGTACCAGTTCTGGTGTGCCCCCATCAGCTAGGTTTGGGCTGCAGGTTCGTGCTTTTGGCTGCAAAAGTGGCTTTGGAGCATTTGTCCATGGACCACAGATGCTGGTGATTGTGTGCACCTGCAAACATGTAGGTGCGATTGAGGGAAACACAGAAGCAGCCTAAGCCACATGAGTGACACTCTTGCCGTAGAAGCAGGATCCCGTTCGCAAAAGCCTGACGAACTCCGTATAAGCGAACCTAGTGCCACAGATGCGAAGTTCTGTTGGGCAGAACCTTCATTTAAGTCGGGACTCAACCATTTTGGGTTCATTTATTGCATTTCTTTGGCAATTTTTGGAGCTCTTAGAGAGGGATTTTCACCTAATACTTTGAGGTAAGTAATCTCTATACAATATGAGTTAAATACATAGATTATGGATAGATTTAATATGTAAAGTTTGTGAAATCATGGAGATGAAAAACTTAGATTTTGATAAAAATGGGATTTAACGACGAAAATGGTTATAGAATTTATTGAAAATTATATATTTGAGTTCGTGAGGTTATGGATAACAACTTTCTTCGAGAGTTTCCGGAATCCGAGCACGTGGGCCCGGGGTTGAATTTTAAGAATCCTTCAATTGGGGTAGGGTAATCACTTTAATAGTTGGAATATGAACTTTTGAACATATATTGATTGATTTATACAACATTTGACTAGTTTCGGATTGTTCAGCACCGAATTGAGGCTTTAGAGCGAATTTGAGGCCGGAAAGTGAGTTTTGAGACGAGGTAAGTCTCTTGTCTAACCTTGTGAGAGGAAATTTACACCATATGTGATTTAATTTAATATTTGTTTCTAATTGTGGGGGGCTATTACATACGAGGTGACACAAGTCCGTGCATGACTACTATTTATGCTTATGTTCGGATAATTTAGGACTCAAATCATGAATTACTTGTAATGTTTGCACCTACTTGTTAATTAAAGTGCTTAAATTATATTAGAACTTGATAAAGGTACTGTAAGAGAACGAATTTCACTTTCTTAAATTTAGAGCGGGTTACTTTACCATTAATGAAAATTATTTTACACTGTGTATTAGCCTTGTAATAACGATTAAGTCAAATGCTCAAAAAGTATCGTCATTTCTTTTGGAGTTGGCCAAACGCCTCGTCAGTAGAATAGATCCATCCATGGATTATGTCGCACGTCCGTCGGCAATGTACACGTTATTTTAGATCGGGTCACACACCCTTGACATAAATCGTGCTTAATAACACTCGGAGCCTAGTAATACTTGATATTATTTTGTGGCTTGTGAGGTTATAACTATTAATGATGAGAATTTGTTGGAATCTATTAAATTGTGAAAGAATTATTTATTCCTGCTTGTTAATGAGTTATTTTTATTATTATCATAACCTACACTTACTTAGAATTTCTATTCATATTGTTAGCCCTTAGTAAGTATCAAAGTCGACCCTACTTCTTCGAGGTTAGACTTGATACGTACTAGGTACATATTATTTATGTAGTCACGCTATACTTCTGCACTAACCGTGCAGGATCTGGGGCAGGCGCATCTAGCGATCACACCGGTGCACATCCCCATTACCCGGAGGCCTAGTTGTGAGTTGCTTTCCTGAGCCATTCCATTGCACCTAGAGTCTCTCCTTTACATTCATTTCTGTCTATTTTTATTTCAGAAAGTAGCTAGAGTTTGTATAATCTATTAGTGTTCATACACTTGTGATACCAGGTCCTGGAACACACTAGCAGACTTGTGGGTTTGGATTATCTTTTCCATGGTTATGATCACTGAGTTGCTTCGCTTATTTATTTAAAATATTTTTTTTGTAAATCTTTTAATTAAGGAAAATTCAATTACTTGATATTTATTAAAAAGAGAAATCACATGGTAAGTTCACTGTTGGCTGTCTTAACAGCTGCGCTGGGCGCCATCAAGACCTATAAGAGAATTGAGTCGTGACACATTTAGTGTACAAGCTCGTTCACGTTTAGCCATTTCTGAGATGGGAACAAAGAAATAATTAGAATGATTTTTTATAACCATTCCATGTGATAACATATGTCGCAATTACTTGTACAAGAGAAATCAACATTAAGGGTCATTTACTTATTTAGAAACAAATATTCGACCCTTATATGATCACTAATATATAAGTAAAGGAATGGTTACGATTTGGCTTAAATCCTTTTACTTATGGAAAAATGAGTTTATTATTAACTTATTGATCAAGTAATTAAATTTTTTGGCCAAGATATGTGTAATGAAATCACTATATAATTTTAGAATTTCATAAGAAAATGCTGATCCGAAACTATAAACAATCGATATGTTTATATTCCAAGAATAAATAATTCGTTGGAACCAGAACTATAAACAATCAGTATGTCAATGTTACAACGAAAACTTCTTATGATATATAAAAAGATTTAAACCGAACAACCAGAACTTCCTTATACCTTTATATTTCTCATGCACACACCGAACAACCACAAAGTAGAGGACAAAAACACAGAAACAAATAGATAAACAAAAACTAATACGTACTCAAAATGCATATAAACACTTAGATATATAAAAAGATTTAAACCGTGTCACCTTAGTTAGTTGTTGATAACCTCTTCGCGAAGATTAACATCATGTAGTAATAACACCAACTGTTTTGGGGTGACAGAAGCCAAATCAAGACCCTCATTTTTTTGTGAAGAAGAAGAAGAAGAAGAAATGTTGCAAACTTCTTATTCAGTAGAGTTATAAAATGACTCGGATAAGGCATACAAACAAAATAAGAATTTTCTAGCATAAATTATTTTAGTATAGAATAATTATGAATATGCATTATGTAACAGAAAAAGGTAAAAACTTTATATTTTAGGATAATTATTTTAAATTAATCTGGAATTTAATTAAAAATAATGTGGAATTTAATATCTAAAGAGGGATGTGATTGACCCGGTAAGAGTTATTCTAGGTGCGGTTTTTTACCCATGAAACTCATTTGGAGTTTGGGTCAAGTCATATTAAAGGAGACATGGATCTTAATGTGGGTATGACCCATGTCAGCTTATGTGGCATTTTCTTTGAATTTTCTTAATTAAAATGCATGTCATGTCATATTTATGGTGGAAATTTGAGGCAAAATGATTTTTAAGTGACAAAGATAAAGTTTAGTTACTTTTAAGTGACAAAAAATAGTTGAATGACTTTACTGAAATTAAAGGATAATTCAATGACCATCAACGAAATTAACCCTCCAAATTTCCTTAGCAAAATCCCATGAGCAAAATAAATGCTCAATGGTTTCAATAGAACGTATTCTACAGCAGTAACGTGTTGCTACTATCTGAATATATTCCCATCCTAGACATCCTTTCATCTGTTGGTATTCTGTCATGTACTGCTCGCCAAGTGAATATTTTCATTATGAAAGGCACTGACTTTTGCCATATATTAAAATCAATCATATTATGCCCCCTTTTCTGTCTCATAATCTGGAACAGGTATGGCCAAGTAACTCTATCATATATGCCTTGGCCATATCAAGTTTCATAACTACAATTTTCCACTTCTGTGCTGGATGCCACTTATGATTTGTGTCCCTTTAATAAAACCTGACTGATTAGCTGAGATGATCTTGGGAAGAATATGAACTAGCATAGCGTTCAATATTTTGGATATGATTTTGCTAGATACATTACATAGGCTGAATAGCCTGAGGTCTGATATCTTCTGTGGGAACTCGACCTTAGCTAACATCACCAAGCACGTGAGAGAAAAATATGGTCATAGTTGCACCAATAAAAAAGGCTAGCACAACATTTTGTATTTCTTCAACAATGATGCTCTAGCAACTCTGAAAGAATAAGGCATTTAGCCAGTTTGGACCCAGGGCACTAGTAGGGTCAATGGAGAAAACACTTTCTTTTATTTCCTCCAATGTGGGCATTACCGTTAACATATCATTATCCTCATCTGAAACTTTCGGAATGATGAAACCTAAAGCAAAAAAATCATTTGAAGCAACATCATTGTTGAAAACTATTTGGAAATATTTTATGGCAGCTTCAACAATTTCACCTTCCGCCTCTCTCCGCTAACCTTCTTCATCTTGAATCTTCTGTAAGTGCAATCTTCTTCTTCTTCTTCCCTTAATGACGCTAAGAAATTAGGCAATATTTTAACCACCTTCTTCTAGCCATTCTGCCTTAGCTTTCTTCCTCAACACCACCTCTTGTAATTTCAAGAAATGAATATATTTGGCATTTGGTTCGTCTAGCTCTGCTTTATGAAAGTAGGGGGGTGAACTATGGTCTAGTAACAATTAGTCGACTAACGATGATTTTAGTTGGCTAGATTGAGAGCAGAATGTAACATGACAGTAAATAGAAAGAGAATGACACGCAATAATTTTATACTGGTTCAATACCGGTGTGGTACTTACATCCAATTTTCCTTGATCACAAGGGTTCTTTTTAGATCTTAAAAGTATTACAACAAGGATGGTTTTGATTCGTTCACCATCAACGAAGTACAACAACAGTAAATCTCTAATAATGACACAACTCTCATTTATGTTCGAACTCTTCCTATCTTTTGAGACACTAATAAACTCAAGACTACATTATTTAAGCTAAGAAGTAGAGAGACTTAGAAAACAATGTGTGTAGTTGCGTAAGTCTTCCAATTGATCTTAGCAGCCTTCTTACAGGAGAGAAAAAAATTCATTGAGTCTTGACCTGAAATAGAGGCACGAGATCTTTAAAATAATTTGACCCAAGGGGTGCCTCCTTGAATCATGCTCTTGGGAAGGGCCGGATTCAATCGCGACATTCCTTGTCACAACTTTCATTTATGAGAAAATCAAGCCTTTGACTGAGCTTTATTTTATGATACCAAATATTTGCTGATAATAACTCCTTGATTGATGATCTGATTTCCTTGATTGAGGCCGAGTAGATCTTGAGGCTTTGATTCCCTCTTCAGGTCCATTGATTTAGCAATCACAACTTTAGACATCTTCTAGATAGGGTAATTGAACATTATCATCATTGAAACCTTGGAATTTAACTTAACAATCTCTTCTTTTTTTATGATGACAATCAAGAGAGAATAAACATTAATTATGAAACTACCTTCTATTTCACTTCCTAGGTTCCTCCCCCTGACTTGATGCTTGCTCCCCCTGAGAGATTGAATTACCATGACTTGATGCTTGATCCCCCTGTGATTTTGAATTATTTCTCAACCTGTTTACTTCTTTTACATGTTCTCTCCCTTTGACATCAATCAAAAAGGAAAAGAAAACAACACAAGTACAAGTAATATAGGAAGTTATATACATAATAACTAGCTAGATAGTGCAGCACAAGCAATGCCTTCAGCAGAGGCATATGTTATATACAACCAAGCAAAAAGCATTTATAAGGAAGCAAGCAAAATCAAGAAAAAAGAAAATATTGTTTTTGAACCCATCACACGAATACACATTAGTTTCTTCCCAGGAAGATCTTGAGGGTGTTGATCACTTTGGTTTAGAAGGAGTCGTAGGAATTCTCGACATCTTTGACAAGCTTATCCTTCTTTCAGCCATAGAATTGAAAGCCCTGGTTCCTTATCTCCGCATAGCTCCTATATCAATTCATAGCATAGTCACATATGTACCTGTCTCCTTAGTAACTTTCCTGCTTTTATCCACCTGTTCTTTCATTTCAACCACTAGCTATTTCACCTCATCTAAATATTTTGGCATTTGCTGAAGATTTTGAGAGGCAGTCGACTGAGATGTTGGCTGTTCAGTTTAAACTTCATCTGGCACTAGAATACTATCAACTTTGGCATGCTTAACCTATCCATCATCACCCAAGGTGTACCTCATCACTGAAAAGGTTGTCTTATCATAAGGTTGGTAATGTGCTTTGGTGTAAAGGGTGCCAAATCTACCTTCATAACTTCGAGGATGTGTGAGATGAGCAGACCATATAGTAAACAAGCAGTAGAGGAAGATATGTCCCTAATACTTTCCAGCATGTATTGTGAGTCCATACAAAATAATCCAGTCTTTTATTATTAACAAGACACTAAAGGACAAAGACATCTCTATTGGATAAAAACCTAAGGGACCAAGTTCTGGTGGGAGTATAGTGGTAGCAATCATGTGGACCGAGACACAATGTTCAAACTTTATGTTCTTAGGGCCAATATCATACGGGTTATCAGATAAAAAGACTTTTTCTTCTTCAAAGGATACTTCAAAACCTTTTGGCCAAGAATTTTCCACAAAAATATCAAACCCACTACACTTAGCAGAGAAAATATTTTCAAATTGATAAGAGTTCAGAATAATTCTACTGCTTAACACCATAGATTCCAGGTCATCTTTGTCATTCACAAAATGGTTTGCATAAAACATCCTTACATGTTCCTCATAAACAGAGTTACCAACAATGTTAAACAGAGAAGAAAGATGTTCAAAATCAAATATAGAGGTCACATCATAGTGTAAATATTTCAAGAGAGACAAACTTACAGAGTATCCATAAGCCTTAGGTTGTGACTTGTAGGACTCAAACCTGCTTTTTTACTCGGGCTATAAACGATCAACTTGTCCTGAGGACCGAATTCAATATTTTCAACCTTTCCTTTCTTGCATGCAGCCTTTTTGGGGGGGTTTTCTCCATGGTCCTTTTTCCTGCCTTTTTCTGGCTAATGGGAGGATTTTTGGAGGATTCACTACTCTCATAGTCCGTTTTGAGAAAATCTGAGTCAATAGACTGTTGATACCCAATTTTTCCCTGTATATTTTTTTATATGAAAATACTTTCAATATAGCATATATATGTATGTGCAAGTATTTTATTATTTTTCTAATTTTCAAAAAGATTTTTTAAATCGATTTATTGCCCTATTTTAGCAATACAAAAACCAATAAGTATTCTTCAAATTATTATTTTGGCGATTAATCTATTTTATTCTTATATTTATGCCAATATATAGCTAAGGTAATTTTTACTCATTTTTATATGTCGATTTGGTATTTTTAAGCTAAATTTGCACTAAATTGAAATTCTAGCCTATTTTAAGATTTAAATAGCGTTTATAATTATAAAACTTATTCAAGTATTTTTAATTTAATGATTATATATTATTAATTAATATTGTGCCTTCAATTTATTTCAATAATCATTTTACTATTTTTTTATAAATTAAAAAGGGAAAAGTGGCTATTTAACTGATAGCCTTATTTGTATTTCAATTACAGCCAAAATCAACCACCCCAATAACCCAATTCCAATTTCAAACGGACAAGACCAAATCCTAATATATAACCCGACCCCTAACCTGTTAATAAAACCCGCTCGGTTTTCTTTTGATCTAGGTCGTTGATCATTTTGATCAACGACCACGATTCCCCCTTACCATTTTAATTCACCCAAAACCCAACCCTAATTCATTTCCCTCCAGAGACGCCGCCTTGAAACCCCTTCGTCTCTCAAACTCTCTCAAATGTTCTCGAAACCCTAATCGTCTTCTGTTGTCTTCTACCTTAAGCTCACCGGAATCCATGGCCTCTCAGGCCATGGATGGTTTAAACTCATCGCCCTCTGCTCTTAAACACTTGGTACTCGAAGGTTCGAGGTATGACCTCAAAGTTTTTCGTTCAGATCTTTGAAAACTCAAGGTTCTATGGCCATCTCTAGCCTTGCTCCGGCATACAAAGGTGTTTTAAGCCTGGTTCTAACTTTCCGACCAAGATCGGACCTTTTCTAAGACTTTCTCATTCTAGTGTTCTTCTGAAACCCTAACTATTCGATGTTTTCTCCAATTTTTCTTAAATCTGTTATATATCTGTTCTCTACTTGAGTTTTTGAACGATTTCCTCAACTTTTCTTTCAAAAATTACTTCTTTCTGATTTAGGGTTTCCTGAAAATGTTCAAAGGTTTCTATGACTTTTCTTTTTTATTTGTGTGTATTTGTCTCTGCTATGTTCTTATGTTTTCTTTTCTAGCACGCATGTTCTTCTACTGTGTTCTTATGTTTTTCCTTTTATCACGCATGTTCTTCTACTGTGTTTTCTATATTCCATTCTTTCTTCTACTGTGTTTGTATGCTATGTGTGAGCACGTGATTTTTACCCTAAGCAAATTATTCCAAAAATGTCAAATAAAATGATTTTTACAATTTTAAGAATTCTATTGCATCCTTTTATTAATTGGTCACATAATAACTCACATTAAAAATACAAAAAATGC
>MU755246.1:59103-71197 GCA_026770625.1 Nicotiana glauca
GAGTCAAACTTTCCTCGGTTCGGGATTAATTCGGTGACTTGAGACACCATTATATTCTCAAGTGGCGACTCTGATTTTTTTAATAACTAATCCCGTTCCGATCGTCCTTTAAGTGGAAAAACTCTTTTATTATACCCTTCGCGGGGTGTAAGCCGTAAAAAAGAGGTGTCACACTATGTTTTCACATGCTTTCCCACTATGTTCTGCTATTTTCCTTCCACTATGACTTGATATGCTTCGCCTACTGTATCCTTCTACCACGTTCTTAAGGGTTTACTGTTCCACTTCTATTTTACCTTTTTTTAAGAGACGTTTAAGCAGGTTTTTCTCTACTGTTTATTCTACTCTCATTGTGTTTCGAATTAGTTTCTTCACTCTGTTTGCTTTGAACTTTCAACTGTATTTTCTTGCTTTCTCATGAGTTTCTGAAAGAAATCTCTAAGCCTGCTGCCTCCTCATCTCTGTATTTGACTCGAGGTAGAAACCCTAAAATTTGGGGTTCCTCCGAGTTTGGTCATATGATTGGATTAGGGTTTGGTTTGAGAACCCTTGACTCTTTCAGACTAACCTCTAAGTCTATGAACTAAGTGTGAATTTCTTTTGTTTGCATACAATTCTGATTCCCCTACACTAGACTCTTCTATGGAATAGCATGACAATTTTTTTCATGTTTAACGTGTCTGTATGCTTTTATATATGACGAATCGTTTTTCAAAAGGGTTTTCTAACTTGTGATTGATTTAGAATTCCTTTTAATGACTCTAATTGATTGTTATTGCTTTTCCTTAAGTTAAAATCTTTCCCATCTTTCTGACCTGGTTCATTCATGCAAAATCTTCAATTTTTTATTTACTAGCTATTAATTGATTCCCTTGCATTATTTGCACAAATCGTGTATTGTCAAGACCTTGTCCTTAAATAAACCTCTATGTATTTACCCTTCTTGTACTGTTCTGAAAAAAGTGCTTAATTAATCTATTTCCTTAATTATTCTTACGCGTTTGAAATCAGAATCCCTTAATTAAAGGGAAACCTTATGTAATTGATTTTCAAACTATTTTCTTACCTATTTCTGCTTGCTTTATACACTATAAATACATGACCCTCTTTAAAACAAGACACACGGTCAACATATATTACACACTTCAAACACTTATAATCTCATAGTTCTTTTCTAAATTCGTAGCCCTCTGACTACTTGTTTGCATTTTGGCTTTACAAGACTATTGCTTTCCTTTGTTTGTTTCTTTGAGACTGGTATGTTCTAGTTTTCGTTTTAGCATCATCCCAACATGTTTATTTAGAACTTTTACATCCATGTCTATTGTACTGTCTTGTGGAGTTAAATGTTAACTAGCATGTTAATTTCCTTTCATCTGTTTCTGTTGTGAATCCCTGCACCCCTGTCTCCCTCTATGTGTTTTGAGTTATAGTTCAGAACATGGCAATATTCCAGTTATTATTCATGTTTGGACTTGATCCCTTAGGGTATCCTAACTCCCAAAACAATGTGTTCTAACAGGCTAGTGGGGTGTGCTAGTTCTATGGTTGGGTATGACCACTAGCCTGTCTTTGCCACTCCCCTTTTCCCCTTTTCAAAATTCCTTCTATGCACTTACAGTCATTCCTAGTTTCTAAGTTCTGCCCCCTCCTGTGAGCCTTGGATCGTGACCTTGAGCTCCCTCTGAACTTGGACACTTGAGGGATGGCCCTTCCACACTGCACTATCACTCAATCCTGCAATTTATTTGGGTGTGAGCAATTCCCGAAGCCCATTTGAGGCTCTTAGGAAACTCTAACACATCCCAAATGAGAGAAAGGCTTTGGATATTGATCTTTGGAGTTGATTAACTTCATGCTTCAGATAGGAAGTCTGAATCAGGCTCCACTTGGTTGTAATTTTAATTTTTTCTGATGTAGTTTTCTTTACTTTATTTTTTGTGGACTGTAATAATTTTGTAATAAACCTTTGGGTTGATTAGTGAAAAGGGAAGGGTAACCATGCATGCAAAAGGGTAGATACCATGATCATAGGGAATTACTACACTTCTGTACTCATGTATCTTATCTACAGCTTTGCACGTTTGCATATCATATGTAGATACCATGTCTATAGGGATTCTGCATCTCCATGTAGATACCATGTCTATAAGGAATTCTGCATTATCACATGTAGAACCCTGTCTCTAAGGAATTATGCATTATCACATATAGATACCATGTCTATAGTTTTCTACATCATCACATATAGGTACCATGCATATAAGTTAACCAGAAATCTAGAGTCTACATATGCATTGGTCACTAGGCAAACCTGTTTATAGGATTAAAACTAATAGTATTCAGATACCATGCCCATATGATTTCTGCACTCTTGCTACGCCTGTAAAAAATGTTTAAAATCAGTAATGCCTAGAGAGCATGCCTATAGGAGCTATCAACCAAAGCTGAATCGTTCGTTCGCTTATAAGTCTAAAATCAGTAGTAGCAATAACGTCTGCAGAATTTATGTTCCTGTAATTGACAATTTCTTTCCCTTAAAATCAGTATACTTCTTTTCTGAAACTAATAGATATCATGCTTATATGTTTCATTTAACATTTAGGCAAGCTATAAGGTAAACCTATAAATCGAATCAGAATTTATTAACTACAACCAGCAGGCAGGCCTGATTCGGGCTTCTTATCTGAAATATGCAATAGATTAGTCTACCGCAACTTTTAAGTTTAAACAGGACCTAATCAGTACGTGTAAGACATGCTAAACTATCTAGTTCTCTTTGGTTTTTAAGGAGGTTTGTCTGAGCCTTTCTATCTGCTATGTGCTTCTCCCTATATTTGCTATATATTTATTTTGATTGTCGCCTTAGCATTTTGTCCTTTGAAACTATAAAGCCTCATACCCCTTCCCTGTAGGATTAGTAGTCTAAATACCTCCGGGACTGATAGGATTGGGATGGTTAGTAGCATGCAATAAGTAACGAAACTATCCCGCGCTTTAATACCTTAATGGGGTGGGAAAGGGTAGATATGGATATGATGACTATGCGATAACACCATGTGTATAAACAGTTACCGGGTATTGCGTGGGGTGATCTATATTATTTATAAACCTAGGACCCCCTCCCCCCTTTACTTGTTTATTTTATTCAGGATTTCAAAATCGCTTCTTCTCAAATTCCAGCTTCTTCAACTTCTTTTAATTTTAATTACTTACAACAATTATGTGAAAACCCCCTCATATTGGTAATTCTTAATTGTCTACTTGTTATTTGCACTTAAAGTCACAATTATAGTATGGCCAAGAACCGCCCTAGTGGATCTCGAGGGGTGCCTAATACCTTCCCCTCGGGATAATTTCGAGCCCTTACCCAATCTCTGATTTTCTAAATCGAAGTTCTTCGTAGTGTCCTAATGCACTTAATCATTAGGTGGCGACTCTTCAATTCAAACCCAATTCCCAAAAGGGAACGAGTGGTCCTCCCAAATGTCATAAACCTGATTTTGCGAGGAAAAGAGGGCATCGACATAGACGACTCCAAATCTACAGGTTCTTCATAATTGAGGGGTTTTTGAAACCTTCGGCTTCATCTGGATGTAGTGGAGGAAGAGGGATTCATTTTTTCCATGGTGAGAAGGTTTGTTTAATAAGAATGAAGAGAGTATCAGAGATGGGAGGGATTTTATCGATACTTTTGGAGTAATGAAGGGTCGCCTTGGTTAAAAGAAAAGGCGAGTTCAGAAGCAAGTGATGATTTTGAAGTGACTGATCGGCGGCCCTAATGAAGAATTAATTGTTACACCTATACAAAAATTACTTAAGTCGTGCATACTTAAGGAAATAAAATATTTTAGAACACGGTAAAAAGATTTGATTTACAATTTAGCAAAATTCCAATATTTTTCCTGAGAAAACAAAATCTTTCTTCCAAAAGTGATTTTGTAAAAATATCAGCAAGTTGAGAATCAGTACTATTAAATTATAATACAATATCACCTTTAGCGACATGATCATAAATAAAATGATGCTTAATTTTTATATGCTTTGATCTAGAATGATGCACAGACTTTTTTGATAAGAAAATTGCATTGGTATTATCACAAAATATAGGAGTAGAAGTAAGAGATAAATCATAGTCGAGAAGTTGATGCATAATGCATAGAACTTGTGTACAACAACTTCTGACAGCTAAATATTTTGCTTCAGTCATTGATAGTGCAACACAATTTTGTTTCTTGCTATGCCAAAATACTAATGAATTTCCCAAGAGTTGACACGTTCCCCTAGTGCTTTTCCTATCAGTTTTGTCACCTGCAAAATCTGCATATGAGAAACCTTTTAAAGAAAAATTGTTAGAACAATTATACCATAATCCTAGATTAGAAGTACCAATTAGATATCTAATAATACATTTAACAACAGTGAGATGAGATTCCTTGGGAGCCGACTGAAATCTTGCAAACTTGCATACACTGAACATAATATCTGGTCAACTAACAATGAGATATAAGAGGGATCCAATCATCCCTCTATACATGGTTTCATCAACCCTTTTTCCATTGTTGCCTTCATCGAGCATTGTTGATGGACTCATTAGAGTGTTGATTGACTTTCCATTTTTCGTGACAAACTTTTTGATAAGCTCCTTAGTGTACCTGGTTTGGCTAATAAAAATTCCTTTAGGAGACTGTTTGGTATGAAGTTCGGGAAAGAATGTCAATTCTCCCATCATGCTCATTTCGAATTTTCCTTTCATGAAAAGAGCAAAATTTTCACATAAATCAGATTTAGGACCACCAAAAATAATGTCATCAACATAAATTTGAGTAATAAGATTACCTCAACTAGAATGCTTAATAAAAGTGTTGTATCGTTATTACCTCTTTTGAACTCTTGATTTAAAAGAAAAGAGCATAACATTTCATACCAGGCACATAGAGCTTGTTTGAGAATATACAACACTTTAGTCAGCTCGTATACATGATAAGGAAAGGTGACGTTTGCAAATCCCGGTGGTTGCTCTACATATACTTCTTCAGAGATGTAGCCATTTAGGAATGCACTTTTAACGTCCATTTGAAACAGCTTGAAACCTTTCTGAGCAGCAAAAGCAAGTAATATTCGAATGGATTCAAGTCTTGTTATAGGAGAAAAGGTTTTATCATAGTCAATTCCTTCTTGCTGAGAGTATCCTTGAGAAAGCAATCTTGCTTTATTTCGAACCACTTGACCTAATTCATTCCATTTGTTTGTTAATACCCATTTAGTTCCAATGATTGAGGAGTTGGAATATATTGGAACCAAATCCCATACATTGTTTCTTTCAAATTGATCTAGTTCCTCTTTCATAGAACTTATCCAGTGAGTATCTTTCAGAGACTCATCCACTTTCTTTGGCTCGATTTTAGAAATAGGATCCACATGAGATTTGTTTTTCTGAGATCTTCTTGTAGTGATTCCTTCCTATGGATCTCCTATAATAAACTTGTGAGGATAGACAGGTCCACTTTTCCATTCATTTGGGATGTTTGAGGGAGGATCTCTTTCTATATTAGTCGACTGATCTGTTTGAGATGATTCATGAATTTCTACAGACTCTTCAGCTGGTTGAGTTTGTTGATCAACTAATTCACTTTGATGATCCTTTCCTGTAATGACAGATTTAGGTACAAAAGGAATTTCCTCATTTTCAGGAATTTTTTCATTCCTTGGATGAGGGTTAGTATAAACAAAAAGAACATAAATTGATTCAATGCAAAGCGTTCTTTTATTGTAAATTCTATATGCTCAACTTTAAGGAGAGTAACCAAGAAATATACCTTCATCACTTTTAGGATTGAACTTACCCAAATTATCCTTTCCATTATTGTGAATGAATCATTTGCATCCAAAAGGGTGAAAATATCTAATATTGGGTTTCTTACCATTCCACGGTTCATAAGGAGTATTTTTGAGAATAGGTCGAATCAAACACTTGTTGATAATGTGACAAGTTGTGCTTACGCTTCTGCCCAGTAATGGTGAGGTAGAGAATTTTCAAGAATCATGGTCCTTTCCATGTCCTATAGGGTTCTATTTTTATGCTCTACCGGTCCATTTTGTTGCGGTGATCTTGGTGAAGAGAAGTTCTGAGAGATTCCTTGATCGTTGTAAAAGTTTTCAAAAGCTCTGCTTTCAAATTTTCCTTCATGATCACTTCTGATAGAAGAGATGTTGTAACCCTTTTCTTGTTGAACCTTCTTACATAAAACTTTAAAATTCTTTAGAGCATCATCTTTATGACTCAAAAACATAACCCAGATAAATATACAAAAAACATCCACAATAACAAAAGTATATTTTCTACCACATATACTAACAGTTCTAGTTGGACCAAATAAATCCATATACAATAGTTGGAGAGGTTTTGAGGTGGAAACAATATTCTTGATTTTGAAAGATGAGCGAGTTTGTTTTCCTAGTTGACATGCATCACAAATATGATCCTTTGAAAAATCTAGTTTAGGAAGCCCAATAACAAGATCATGTTTAGAAAGCTTTTGAATAGTATGCATGCTTGCATGACCATGTTTTCTATGCTAGACCCAGGAATCATCAATTATAGAAGCAAGATAGATTTGATACCCAAGATTATCTAGGTTGCTAATAGTGTAGACATTTCTATCTTTGTTACCTAAAAGAATGACTTTACCTAATTCATCTTCTATAAATCAACCATGTTTCTTAAAATGAACCTCGTAGTCATTGTCATATAGTTGAGGAATGCTGAGAAGATTGTAACCGAGTTCATCAACTAGGTAGACTTTATCTACATCACATGTTGAGCTTAGAGGAACTTTTCCGACACCAATTACATTTTCCTTGGATTTATCTCCAAATGTGACTTCTCCTCTGTATAGTTTGGTAACTGTCATGAACAATTGTTTGTCACCAGTCATATATCTTGAACACGCGCTGTCGAGATACCATTTTCCTTTTTGATTCTTCTTGTGGTGTTCCTATAAAATAAAATTACTTGTTTTTAATTCCCCCAACCTTGCTTGGGTCCTGAAAGGTTAGAATGCTGAGTGTTAGTTTTATTTGAAGATTTTTGCCGCCAGACCCATCTTCTGTTATCCTTAAACCTGCAGCAATTTGAGGTGTGGTCCTTTTTACTGCATTAAAAACATGATGGACTATTTGAATTTTCAGAATCTTTTTCTGCCTTGATTTTATTCCTGCATTGGCTAGTATTATGCAAGTTTTTACCACAAAAGGAATACCCATGAGATTTCTTCTATTTGTGACGAACAATCTAATTTGATTTGACTGAAATGGCTAGTGGATTTTTGCAATCCACTCAATTGAAGTTGAAGTTCATTAACTTCTTCCTGTAGCATATCACATTCAATTTCACAAACTTCTAACTTTAGGGCCCATTCTTTCTTTTATCTTTAAATCTTTCTAAGTTCATTTAGAATTCTTTCAATATCTACAAGAGCAATATCAACGAATTCTTGGAGTTCATAACAATTAGGGCAATTTAGGGGACATACCTTACTAGTTCTCTCGTTTGCCATGAGACCAAGTAGATTTGAGTTTTCTTCTATATTTGTTCCTCTATTTCTTAAGAATCCACGACCTCCCGATTCTTCATTGCTATTATCTTTATGGCCATGAATCATATATTTAAAATTTCTTCAGATCAAACCCTTCTTCATCATTCCAGGCTTCAAAAGACTTCTTCCTTTGAAGAATCCTGCTCAGCTTCTTCTTCAGTTCTAGACAATCAGTTTGAATGTGTGCATGTTTACCACATTCGTAGCATCTTCCATCATTTTTATTGTTTATCCTTCCCTTTCTGAAGTTTGGTTTACCTCCTCCGCTATTTCTATTTTTCTTCATTATGCTAGTTACAACTTGAGAAAGAATGGCTATATTTTCATCGTGTTCTCCTCCTTCATTTTCCTCTTCATCTTCTAGTTCAGTTGCAGTTGCTTTGAAGGCGACTATTTTCTTCTTTTCTTGTTGAATATGTCTATCCAAGTGAGTTTTCTCAAAGGCTATTAGATCACCTCTGAGTTCATCATAGGATATTTTATCAAGATCCTGACATTCGAGTGCGATGACCTTTGGCTGCCAAATCGTAGGTAGACTTCTGAGAATTTTTCTGACTTGTTCTCCGCTTTTTATTATTCTACCAAAGGATTTCAGATCTCCAAGAATTTTGCTGAACCTGGATAACATTTGTTCAGCGGATTGTTTGTCCTTCATTTGAAATAACTCATACTCACAAACCAATAGATTTATCCTCGTTTCTTTTACCTTGTTGGTCCCTTCATGTGTGACTTCCAATTTATCCCACATCTCCTTAGCAGTTTCACAACTTGAGATCTTTTTATATTTTTCACCACTGATAGCATTGTACAATAGGTGTTTTGTTTTGGCATTCGCGGTTATGACATCAGCTTGCTCATCAATGTTGTCATCTAAGTAAAGTGGAACAGTGGATACTTTTACTTGAACATTTTCATCTTTCTTTGGGGGAATTAGAAGATTTCTCTTTTTGATCACTCGCCAGACCTTGATGTCATAAGACATGGTGTATGTTTCTATACGCAGTTTCCAATGAGAGAAGTGATGTCCATTGAAGTATGGTGGTCAAACTTGAGAGGTTACCTCTTGAAATAGTGCACCAATGAATGTGTTTGATCCTATGATCTTTTCCTCACTAGCTGTTAAGCAAGGTTTGTAAGCCTTGCTCTGATACCAATTGAAAGTACAAGGGGGGGGGGGGGGTGAATTATGGTCTATTAAGCATTAGTCGACTAATGATGATTTTCATTGACTAGATCGAGAGAAGAATGTAAACTAACAGTAAATAAAAAGAGAATGACATACAATAATTTTATACTGGTTCAGTATCGGTGTGGTGCTTACATCCAGTTTCCCTTAAGTCACAAGGGTTCCTTTTAGATCTTGAAAGTACTACAATAAGGATGGTTTTGATTCGTTCATCAACAACGAAGTACAACAACAGTGAATCTCTAATAATGACACAACTCTTTTTTGTGTTCTAACTCTTCCTATCTTTTGAGACACTGATATACACAAAATTATAGTATTTAGGCTAAGAAGTGGAGAGACTTAGAAAATAATGTGTGTAGTTGTACAAGTCTTCCAATTGATCTTAGCATCCTTCTTATAAGAGAGGAAAAGATTTGTTGAGTCTTGACCAGAATTAGAGGCACGAGATCTTTAAAAGAATTTGACCCAAGGGTGACTCTTCAAATCCTGCTCTTGGGAAGGCTCAGATTCGATCATGACTTTTCTTTTTTCACAGCTTCCATTTACGAGACAATCAAGTATTTGACTGAGCTTTAATTAAGGATACTAAATATTTGCCAGTAATAACTCCTTGATTGGTAATCTGATTTCCTTGATTGAGGCCGAGTAGATCTGCAAGCTTTGATTCCTTCTTCAAGTCCATTGATTTAGCAATCACAACTTTAGATAGCTTCTCATTGATTTTCTTCCTTTTGATGATTCATGAAAAATAGGGTAATTGATCATTGTTATCATTGAAACCTTGGAATTTAACTTAACACTTTATGTGCCGGAATATTGTCATTAGAGTATATAGTTTCCAGGTCAATTTTCTGTTTCTCTAATTTTTTTGACTCTTCATAAATATTCCCTAAGGCTTGCCTTGAACGGGCGCTCAATTTCTTGGAAACTCTCTTCAACTTTTGATATATAATCCTTATCTCATTGCCTTCAATAGGCTCCTTCCATACTTCTAACATAACAGATAAAAAATCCTCATGCTTCATCCAAAAATTAAGAAACTTAAAGTACTTAGGATGGGAAGAAGTAATTTTCCTCGATTGGATCAGGAGCGGAGCGTGATATGAGCAAAATCTAGCTAGATTTCAACTCTGGTTTCAGTGAAACATCTGACTAATTTATATTAAACAAGAGTCTATCCAAACGCTTCCATACAATTTTGAGGGGTCCTTTATTATTACTCCATGTATACAATGGTCCATAGAAACCTGTATATTGCAACCCACAGTCATCTATGCAAGATAGAAATTCTATGCTTTTATCTATTTTGTATGGCTTGCATCATCTCTTCTCAGTAGCATCAGTGATTACATTGAAGTCCCCAACTACTCCCCATGTGCCTCAAACTTTGCGTGCTATAGATCTTAATTTTGTCCATAATTGTTGTCCCGGGCATGGTTTACACTTTGCATATACTACTATTAGAATCAGTGGATCTGGGCTTAGTTGATGGCTAATTTGACATGTTACCTGATGTTTCGTGTCCTCCATAATATTCAATACATGATCATCAGTCAAGAAAAGATGTATTTTATTATTATAGTTGTAGAAATTATGTTATACACCCAACTGAGTCTGATATCTCTTTATTTTAGTATACCTTGTCATTGGTTCCTGTAAAGCAATAAAAGTTAGATTATGTTGCAATTTGAGAGTGTGTAGTCTCTCTGAAGCTTTTTGGGCCTTCATACCCCTAATGTTCCATGAAATAATGTTAATCATGGGTAACATCAGTGGTTAAAGTCTTTAACATCAGTGGTTAAAGTCTTTGTCTTTCGATTATTTGTCTTTGTAGCCTTTTGAGCAGCGAAGATTGTATTAACTCCACTGTCATATTTCGTTCCTCCTGGTGATACACTATTTTACTGTGTTATTCTGTCTTGCACACTCAATGCGATTTCTGCTGCATCAAAGGTTAAAGCTCTGTGAGGTCTTCTAGCAAATTCAATGTAACGACCCAACCGGTCGTTTTGAGTACTAGCACTCCGTTCAGCAGTCGGAGGCCATGAACAACTTTATTTCAGGTATTATGACTTGTGCGCGTGGTCGAAATTTAATTTCGGGAAGTTCGGGATTGATTTGGGAAGAGAATTCTCATTTCGGAAGCTTAAAGTTGAAAGAATGTACTAGGATTGGAATTTTAAGTAAATAACCTCGGAATCGGGATCTGAAGGTTCCGGCAGGTCCGTATGATGATTTCGGACTTGGGCGTATGCCCGGTGCGGGTTTTGAATAATTCGGGAGCATTTTGGCGTCTATTGTGGAAGTTAGCATATTATAAGAAATTTCATAAGTATGGCTTGGAGTGCATTTTAGTGTCATCGATGTCCGTTTGGGATTCCGAGACTGTGAATAACTCCGTATAGTGATTATGGAGTTGGGGGCGCGATTGGAAGTGAATTCGGACGTCCGTAGACCAGTTTGAAGCCATTTGGCTAAAGATAGAAATTTGAAGGTTTGAAGAGTTTGACCCGGGAGTTGACTTTTTGATATCAGGGCCGGAATCCAATTCCTGAAGTTGGAGTAGGTCCGTAATGTCAAATATGACTTGTGTGCAAAATTTGAAGTCAATCGGACGTGATTTGATAGGTTTAAACATCGGAAGTAGAAGTTAGAAAGTTCAAAGATCATAAAGTTTGGATTGGAGGTCGACCGATGATTTTTATCGTGTTTGATGTGATTTGAGACCTCGAGCAGGTCCGTAATATGTTTTGGGATTAGTTGGTATGATTGGTTGAAGTCCCGGGGGCCTCGCGTGGATTCCGGGTGGTTAACGGATCAAAATTTGGATTTTTGGAAGAGCGGAGTTTGCTGGTATCTGGTATTTCTGCTTCTGCGGAAATGGGACCGCAGAAGCGGCCCCACAGAAGCGAAGAAGAAACCGCAGAAGCGGACGAGGGCGGGGGCAGGAAGGACCGCAGAAGCGGCCCTTGATCCGCTGATGCGGAACCGCAGAAGCGGTGGGGCTGACCAAAGAAGTGGAAAGCCTGGGGTCTTTTGGAGCCACAGAAGCGGCAAGCGGTCCGCGAAAGCGGGAAAGGCATCGCAGAAGCGAAAATTCCTGAAGGCAGAGGGTCATTTTAAAGCGTGGATTGAGTTCTTTTCTCTCATTCTTCATGGCTTGGGGCGATTTTGGGGAGCTTCAAGAGGGAATTTTCGTCGTCAATATTTGAGGTAAGTTATCCCCACTCATTTTGAGTTAAACATATCAATTTTGTGTGGATTTGGGCATGAAGATTAGTATAAAAATTGAGGTTTTGGTGGAAAA
>MU755246.1:72709-85595 GCA_026770625.1 Nicotiana glauca
CCATTGTATTCCGGACGGATGTTGTGTTGTATTTTATGTCTTTATCAGTAGTTGCTCATGCACTTGTGACACCGGGTTTCTGGGATGGTTTCAGTAAATCTTTGTACCAATTGGTATTATTTAAGTTTGAATTCAAGAAATGATCTTATTTTTATGTGAAACAAAAGGAAAAACCTTATATTTTCAAAAGTATTAAAACAGGGAATTAATTGGTAATCTAATTGGCTGGCCTGACAGCGGTGTCCGGTGCCACCACGATCCTTAGTGGATTTTGGGTCGTGATATTCATCATCTGAGTGGACCTGCACATCTACATCATGTAGTTGCATCATTTCCTCATCCAGATTATCTACATTTCCTGTTGAAACCACGTGTGATATTGAAGTGCTCTTAACCTGTCTACCATCATTCAAACCAGGTCCTAGTTTGAGTACATTCCAGGAGTCCCATCTTGAACTTCAAGTTCTAGTTCTGCAGCCAGCTTATAACTATCTCATATCTGGTGGACTTTCATTATTTAACTGCAAACTCGGAAAATTCAATCCCCATTACCAGGTTGAGAGAGTTTTGACTCAAGTAACTTTTGCAAAGTGATCTTGGACTTGAATTTCTGTTTATTTTTGGAAGGTAACTTGTTAAACTTGTCCCTAGCTATATTAACCAATTCGTAACTTGTTTCATGTAGCTGCTCTTCCACGTATTCAATTTTCTTCTTCTTACTCTTCTTTGTCCTTTTCATCATGTGTTTCTTTGACTAATTGTTATTAGTCTTCTTTAAATTGTTTTTCTTTTTCCTTATCGACTCATTAATACCTATAGTAAGGATCAAAGTTATATGATCCTCTATGGCCTTTTGAAGCATCATAAACAATCCATCTTCTACTTCTGAATCGCCATGCATTTGTGCTTCTACGATGGTCTCCTGCTCCTCTGAGTTAATAACCTCAATGGGACTGAAATAGTTTCTGAGTACCAAAGGAGAAGTGGGTGTTTTTTGTCTCTCCTCTTTGGCCTCCTGAGTACTAAATCTGGGGTTCTTTTGTACAGCACTCCTCCATTGAGGAAAAATCCATTTGCCAATCGTCGGATAGCTCTTTTTTGATCTCCGGTGACTTGCTCCGGGTATATTCCCATCCTGAGGTATTCTTTGACATCATAGAACCATGGCTCGCCATCTATTTCTTCCTCTACCATATTGCAATAGGCATGCTAATCACGAACCTGAATATGCAACGGGTCAACATGAACTTTGTCTGGGTGGTGCAACATCGATGCTAAAGTGGCCAAAGCATCGGCAACCTCATTGTGAACTCTTGGGATGTGTCTGAACTCCACTGATCAAAATCGCTTGCTCAGATCGTGCAAACATTGTCGATATGGTATAAGCTTTAAATCCCGTGTTTCCCATTCACCTTGAATCTGATGTACCAAGAGGTCCGAGTCTCCCAAGACCAAGACGTCCTGGACATCCATATCTGCGGCTAACCGTAGGCCCAAAATGCATTCCTCATACTCAGCCATGTTATTGGTACAATAGAAACGCAGCTGAGCCGTAACAGGATAATGATGTCCTATTTCAGAAATGAGTACCGCCCCTATTCCCACTCCTTTTGCATTTGCGGCTCCATCAAAGAACAACTTCCATCCTGGTTGCTCGGTTGATTCCAACTCATCTATATGCAACACTTCTTCACCAGGAAAATACGTCCTTAAAGGCTCGTATTCTTCATCAACAAGATTCTCAGCTAAGTAATCCGCCAATGCTTGGGCCTTCATGGCTGTCCTCGTCACATAGACGATGTCGAATTTCGTGTTTAATATCTGCTATTTTGCTAACCTCCCTGTGGGCATAGGCTTCTGGAAAATATACTTCAATGGATCAAAGCGCGAAATGAGATAAGTAGTATAGGATGACAGATAATACTTCAATTTCTGTTCCACCCAAGTTAGGGCGCAACATGTCTTCTCAAGCTGACTGTACTTAACCTCATAGACTGTAAACTTCTTGCTGAGATAATAGATGGCTTGCTCCTTCCTTCCTGTAATGTCGTGTTGCACTAGTATGCAACCAAACGAATTCTCCAGGACCGTTAGATAGAGAATCAACGGTCTTCCCAGCTCGGGTGGGACCAACACAGGTGGGTTTGATAAATACCCTTTGATTTGGTCAAATGCTTCTTGACATTCTGCCGTCCATTATACCGCAATATCTTTCTTCAGTAAATGAAAAATAGGTTCACAAGTCGCTGTGAGTTGAGCGATAAACCTGCTGATATAATTTAGCCTTCCTAATAGACTCATCACTTCTGTTTTGTTCTTCGGTGGCGGCAATTCTTGGATGAATTTGATCTTTGACGGGTCCAACTCAATGCCTCGCCGACTGACGATGAATCCCAACGTCTTTCCCGATGGGACACCAAATGCACATTTGGCTGGGTTGAGCTTAATGTCGTACCTTCGAAGTCTTTGGAAAAACTTCCTTAGGTCTGCTACGTGGTCTTCATGACGCTTGGATTTTATGATCACATCATCTACGTACACTTCAATCTCTTTGTGTATCATGTCATGAAACACAGTAGTCATTGCCCTCATGTATGTTTCCCCAGCGTTCTTCAAACCAAACGGCATTACCTCGTAGCAATAAGTCCCCCATGGCATAATGAAAGCCGTCTTTTCCGCATCTTCTTCATCCATCAGGATCTGATGATACCCAGCATAGCAATCCACAGATGATCCGATCTCACGTCCGGCACAATTATCGATCAAAATATGAATGTTGGGTAATGGAAAGTTATCCTTTGGGCTCGCTCTATTCAGATTGCGGTAATCGACACATACCATAATCTTCCCTTCTTTCTTCGGCACTGGCACCACATTAGCCAACCAATCAGGATATCGAGTGACCCGAATAACCTTTGCCTGCAACTGCTTGGTTACTTCTTCTTTAATCTTCACACTCATGTCTGTTTTGAACTTCCTCAATTTCTGCTTGACGGGAGGGCATGCCGGGTCAGTAGGCAATTTGTGAACCACTAAATCAGTGCTTAAACCCGACATGTCATCATATGACCATGCAAAAACGTCTCTGAATTCGACAAGTGATTTGATTAGTTCCTCCCTTATGTTTTGCTCAATATGGATGCTGATTTTGGTTTCCTTGACATTGTCTGCATCCCCTAATTTGACAGCTTCAGTGTCATTCAAATTGGGCTTGGGTTTCTCTTCGAACTGTCTTAATTCTCTGTTTATCTCTTCAAAGGCTTCATCCTCATCGTATTCCGATTCATCATCATAATCGAACTCTTGTACAATTAATTCGGAATCGGATTGATTTTTTAGACTAGGTTAAAGATCCGTTGTGCATGCCATGTCATTAGAACCAGTATAAAGAGAACTGTTCAGAAAGAGAAAAGAAGAAAACAAAATTAAAACAAAATAAGGAGAGAAAACTTTCACTTTATTAAAATGTGGGATAACAGAGTTTCACATTTTTGCCGAATACAAAATAAAACAAAAATTGGATTACACCCTGGAATAATCCAGAAAACAAGAAAGAAAAATCAAAGCCTACTACCAAGACTCCCTCCGGGTAGGAAGAGGAGTAGTTGTCCAATTGTTGATATTGGCCTTAGGCCCTACAAACTGTATATCTGCCCTACTGGAACCTTCTCCAGCTTCTATCACGTTGACGTCGGCAAACAGCCTTTCAAAACTCTAATCCAAATCCCCATCTGACCCAATCAGTGGTCCGAGAGCTTTGGGGACTGACAACCTTCTGATACCTGCTTTGACAAAGGATCTGGAGAGACGTGGAACTGGCTTGGGAAAAACCCAAACTCTCTTCTTTAATTTTCAAGCATGTCTTACGTCTGCTGCGGTAGGCTTGAATCCCAGCCCAAAAGTGTCCAGATTCTTGGGCAAAGAAACTGGCCGGACAATACCCTACAGATCAACCGCCAAGGCTTTTCCTGGTACAAACCCGCTGTTTAACATTTCTGAGACTATCATGAAGGTGGCCGCTGCGATTCTGGGTAGTGGAAGGTTTTCGCCTTCAGAAATGTTGTCAACTGAGACTACATCAAAAATCTGGTAAACCCAGGGACTTTTGTCGTTGTCGATTTCTATGAATGGTACAATGGCATCACCCACAATGCATGTACCATCATCCCCGTGCACCACTATCTCTTGCCTGTCCCACTCAAATTTCACCATCTGGTGCAATGTGGAAGGCACTGCTTTGGCGGCATGAATCCAGGGTCGCCCCAATAGAAGATTGTACGATACTTCCACGTCTACCACTTGGAATTCCATGGTGAATTCCATTGGACCAATGGTCAATTCCAGTATGATATCACCCACCGTGTCAGTACCACCCCCATCAAAACCTCGGACGCAGACGTTGTTCCTATGAATTCGATCATGATCAACTTTCAGCTTGTTTAGAGTAGTCAAAGTACAGATGTTGGCGCTCGACCCATTATCAATCAATACTCGGGTGACCATCGAGTCTTCGCATTTCACGGTCAAGTATATGGCTTTGTTGTGTTCTGTACCCTCTGCCGGCAATTCATCATTAGAAAACGTCACCCGGTTTACCTTGAAGATTTTGTGCACTATCCTTTCCAAGTGATTTATAGAGATTTTATCTGGAACATGAGCCTCATTCAGGATTTTCATCAATGCCTGGCAATGGTCACTGGAATGGATCAACAAGGATAGCAACGAAATCTGTTCCGGAGTCTTTCTTAACTGCTCCACAATGGAGTAGTCTTGGGCCTTAATTTTCTTCAAAAACTCCTCCGCCTCTTCCTCCATCACGGGTTTCTTTGTCACCCCTGGGTTGGACCTTCTTAACTCTACGGGAGCAAAACACCTTCCCGAACGAGTTAATCCCTAGGCCTCACATATTTCTTCCGCAACCTCCTTCCCTTTGTACATTACCATCGCTTTATTGTAGCTCCATGGCACGGCTTTCTCGCTGATTATAGGCCTCTGCATTACTGGTCTGATAACAACTGGCCCTATGCATGCTGGCTTGCTTGGTACCCCTTGAACCATTACTTTGACCGGTTCTGGATTCTTTGCAACAACAGACGATCTCTTCCCCATCACCACCACTGGCTTGACATCTACCTTCTCCAACTGTACCACCTCTTTTCCACTGGTAGACTTTTCTTTTAGGCTGGCACAGATCATCATCACCATCTGTGAGGGTTTCTTTAGCTTCCCTCATTCGTGCACAAGCTCGATCATGTGGGTTTCGTGGTGTGCTGGCAATGGGTTCTGATTGATGTTGGGCGCCTCTGGTGTCTGAACCTCGATCTTGTTGGTGTCAATAAGATATTGCACTGCACGTTTCAACTTCCAACACTTCTCAGTATCATGTTCGGGAGCCCCCGAACAATACTCACAACTACCGAGTGGTCCATATTTTGGGGAAGGGGATTTGGCAATCTGGCTCAATAGGACTCAACAAACCTAACTTCCTTAATTTGTGGAGCAAAACAGTATAGCTTTCTCCCAACTCAGTGAAGGTTCTTTATTTCTGCACCCTTTCATTTCTGAAAGCCTGATTCCCCCGAAAACCTGTCCCTGGAGGGTTCCTGTAGGCCCTTGGTGGTGGATAGGTGTTTTGTGGAGGTGGGTATGTATTTTGTGGGGGTGGATATGAGTTTTGGGGAGCCGGCGCACACCATTGCGGGAGAGCCGGAGGCTGGGTGTATGCTTGGGCTTGATGGACGGAGAAGTGTGGTTCTTGTGGTAGGTAGTAGGGTTGTGGAGGGTAATTTGGAGTGTGTGGGTAATTTGGGTGAGGGGGTCTGGATTGGTATCGCGGGGAAGGACCTCTTGATCTGGCCCAAGTACCTGCCTCTACCGTTGCAACTTCTTCTCTTCTCTTTTTCCCGAGTGCACCCCCAGTGCCACTCTGAATGGCCTGAGTTGTTGCTTTTATCGCCGAATAGCTCAGGATCTTATTGGACTTAAGTCCCTCTTCTATCATACTGCCTATTTTCACCACCTCGTTGAAAGATTTGCCAACTGACGTCACCAAGTGACCAAAGTAAGTTGGCTCTAGAGCTTGCAGAAAGTAGTCCACCATTTCCCCCTCTCTCATCGGAGGATCAACTATTGCTGCCTGTTCTCTCCACCGGAACCCAAATTCTCGGAAGCTCTCTCCGGGCTTCTTCTCAAGCTTCAGCAATGTGAGACGGTCAGGGACGATCTCAAGGTTGTACTGAAAGTGACCCGCGAATGCCTGTGCTAGATCGTCCCAGGTGTACCACCTGCTTGGATCCTGTCTTGTGTACCATTCCAGTGCGGACCTATTTAGACTTTGGACAAAGTAAGCTATCATCAGCTCATCTTTGCCACCTGCTCCTCTCATCTTGCTGCAAAACCCTCGCAGATGTGCCATAGGATCGTCGTGCCCCTCGTATAGATCAAACTTTGGCATCTTGAACCCTGGCGACAATTAACGTTAGGGAAAGGACACAGGTCCTTGTAGGCCACACTGACCTGATTGCCTAACCCGTGCATGTTCCTGAAGGATTGCTCCAGGATTTTAAATTTTCGCAGTACTTCGTCCTGCTCTGGGCTCTTAGCCGGCTTTTTAATCACCGCCGGGACCTCAAAATAGCGATTATAGGCATGTGTCTCGGGTGCTTTGAATGTGGGCTCAGGGGGGTAATATTGGGTATCGTGAGCCTGAAACAACGGCTCACTAGATGATCTCTGTAGCATGGCTGGTGGGGGTCCCATGAAAACAGGAACATTTGGTGGAGGAGGGTTCTGATTGGGTGGTGGAGCTTGGGGATCATATGGATTTCCTCCCTGATAGTAGTAGTGACTGGGGAAGCTTGTCGAAGGGCCGGGGGAGGGTATTCCGGCGTGTGTCCTGGTGGGAGAGCAGGAGGAATGGGTGGTTCAGGCCCCTTTTGTACCCTAGCCAAGGCTAGCTGCATTTTGTTCATCTCCAGTCTCATTGTTTCCATTTTTTCCATTGCCTCCCTCAGGAGCTGACTTTCCGTTCTTTCCTCCTCAACACTTTGGTTTGAACTAGTCATGTTTTTTAGTATGGGCCCTTTGGATCTTGTTTGATAATGGTATGGTGCCAGTACGCTTTAACAAACAGACTGGAATTAAAAGTTGAAAAAATAACAAACTTGTCAGCGTTAGATTTTAACACATATTGTAATTGCACGTTGGGGGGGATGCACTGCTCTTAGGCAGTTAACCATTTCTAACATGTTTTTGCTCCGACCGCATGCATCATCCCGGCTTATTTTATTTGTGCCTTATTTAAATGTTTCAGAAACTTTCCTTTATCTCTTTTCTTTTCGTTTGTTCACTTTGCCTTCTCTCTTTTTCTCTTAGTGGTGGTCGAATCTTATGGTGATTACCTACGTATCATGTCCCCGCATGAATCAGATCGGGCATAGTTCTGCCAGATAAAAGGCAAACACCAATAAATTTTTTTTTTAATTTTTCATAAATAAAAACAAACTTTGATTTAAAACAAAAGTTTAAAAACTGATCAAACTAACAGACTTTGACAGAAAGATGACCTACAGACTCGAAAATCAAACAACACACATACTCTAATGAAAAGAATTACAAATTCAAGAACAAACTGACAGATTCCCTCCCCTATATGACAATTTCAACCAAATGGCTATTTTTGCAAACGTGGCCCCTTCTCAATTTCACATGAGTTTTGAGGCCGGGAAGGATTATTTTACAAGTGCGTTCTTTTACGAAAATAGCCTTTCGACAACTGAAAGATACTCTAAGGCTATCTCAGTAAGAACGGTTTAACACATTGCCGAAGCTGGCTCGGCTTATTTTGACCAAAATTCCAAGTGGTATTCACTTGTCCACTGACTTTTTTTTCTTATTTTTCAAATTAAAACAAAAACCTTATTTTGCAAACACGGCCTTTCAGCACTTCGGGGACGAAGATTTTAAGGCTGTGTGGGCCAACCGGCCAAATTCTAAAAAATGACCCAAAGGTGGCTGTTTATGCAAAGTCAGTCTTCCGGTGTTCCTTTCGGGAACATTCGGTTATTTTCGACAACACGGCGTCACCCAACTTATTTATGATTTTTTTTCTTGTTTTTCAAAATAAAACCCGATATTGCAAACACGGTCTTTCAGCGTCTCGGGGATGAAGATTTTAAGGCTGTATGGGTCAACCGGCAAAAAATCTACAAAATGGCCGTTTATGCAAGTCAGCCTTCCGGCGTCCCTTTTGGGAACATTCGGCTATTTTCGGCAAAACAGCATCACCAACTTATGTACGGCTAAAATTAAAATTTGACATTTTTGGCTATTTTTTGCAAAAGGGGAGGTTGGACCCGATGAGGGTTGCCTACGTATCTCACATCCGGTGAGAATCAAACCAACGTAGTTCTGCAAAAAATGGACTAATCTTTGAAAATAAGACTCTTCTCTTTTGTTTTTTCAAATAAGTAAAAAACACTTTTTTTATCAAAATTTCGGCAGAGTTACGATACTACTTGGGCATTGGTTTCATAAAAATGAGTAGTTATCTTTCTGCACTGCTATATTTATTAAATTTTTTTTTTTTACGATTTTCCAGTATTTCCTATTTTCAGAAGCAGGTCAGCATGCAAGTCTGAAGCAAATAAATGCATATAACAAACAGGATGCAGCAAGGTGGTCTTTTCACTTCAAGTTGCTTGTCCTAGACGGACCCAACCTCTGTGTTGAGTCCCCTAAGTCAAATGCACATGATGCAAATAAACGTTCCTACTAGGGATCCGGCATGAAGCTGTGTTTTACTAGGTTAAAAAAAACTGGGGTTTTGGTCTAGAATTAAGGAACCCCAGCGGACAACTGGGGCTGAGGAGGGGGCGACGTATCGGGAGCACTAAAGTCAGCCCGGCCTTGTTGCTTGCCCAACCTCTCTCTATTTGGTATAATTTTTATAAAAAGCGGGCTACGCGAACGTATGCACCATTTTCAGAAAACTCAGAAAGAAAAAAGGGTTTTGTAGCAGTTTATATACACAATTCAAATAATATCAAAGCGGTAATAAGCAACATTTTGCACATTAAATCCAAAAAATGTAATAAACATCAGATAATAAAGAAAGCCAAATACAACAATTATTCTAAGCCCGAATTTCTAACCCTGAACCAGCTGTTCTAGATTTATTCCCCAGTGGAGTCGCCGGAGCTGTCACACCTCCTTTTGGCACTATCGCACCCCGCGAGGGGCGTGGTAAAGGGAGTTTTTCCAATTAAAGGACAATCGAAACGGGATTCGTTTATGAAGAGATTCAGAGTCGCCACTTGGGAGATTTATGGTGTCCCAAGTCACCGGTTGAATCCCGAATCGAGGAAAAGTTTGACCCTATTTAACAGTCCGCGAACCATAAATCCGGATAAGGAATTCAAATAACCCGGGAGAAGGTGTTAGGCATTCCCGAGTTCCGTGGTTCTAGCACGGTCGCTCAACTTTTATATTTGGCTTAATTATCTGATTTTAGTACATGCTCAAACCTATGTGCATTTCTACCTTTTAACCGCTTTTGACTATTATTATTTTATAAGAATTGCAACATCATGAAAATGCGTCTCGAACCATGTCGCACCAGTGCACCCGTGATTGTCAACACATTTCGACTCCATTGAGATTTGGATTTGGGTCACATAAATGTGCACCCGTACTTAGGAAGGTAATATTATTAAAAGACGCGCCTAAAGCAACTAACCGTTGTTAATTTTTGCGGGAGGCCATGGAAATTCACTAAATGGCACGTCCCGAAATCTAAGTATATTTTTTATATATATTTAATGAGGGCCCCGTAGTTTGTGCGTTTTATTTAGAGAGACTCGTCTCATTTGTTTTTTATTTAAGGATATCCTAAAGCGACTATGATTCTCTATTTTATTTGTCTTTAACAAAAAATAGAAATCCTCCGTAGTTATTATTGCTCATGAGTTATTTTATTTAGGGTCTATGTACATATGAATTTAAACCTTGGATTATTTGTGATAATGCTGGCCCAACTGGCCAGCAATCAATTCCACTTGCACAAACACTTATGAGATTGCTTCAGACTGTTCAAATATGTTCAATATTGTGCAATCAAGGAAACGACATGCATCTTTCCATTTAATGAGTTGTTGGTATTATAAATCCAATCAAAGACTGAGATCAATATACTAATCAGTTAATGGGTGAGATTTTTGACAACATGAAGCAGCTTAGTTTTTAATCGACTCAAATTAACATAAGCAAAAAAAAACAGATAATCATTATGGTGTTTTCGCATTAACAACTGAAGGCCATGCATATGTTGTTACTATTTTACAGGAGGTCGACTGACTTATTAAACTATAATTGATCACAAAGCTTCATTCAACACAAACATCCAATACAAAACCAATTTGTGATTCCTCATTTTTTGATCCTTATTGTTTCAATAGATCCTAATCGACCAAGCTTGTTACCAAATGATTATATACTAAACTATAACTAAATATGATATCACCAATCCAAATGATTAATCTAAGAATCCAACGGCTACGATTGATTTGCTGATCAAAACGGGGTCGTTTGGTAGTAACGGGGCTGGGGTGGGTTGGAGATGGTAACGGGTCGGGTAAAGGGAAATGTCTTTGGACCGTTAGATATGTGAGATCAACGGCCCAGATCTTTTGACCCAAAAACGGCGTCGTTTGGTTGTGTGCTTGGAGATGGACTAGACTGGGTCATTGGGTTTGTTAAAATTGGGCTGTGGTCAATTGGCCCAGTCCGATTTTACCTATTTTTCTTCTTTTTCTTGAATTTTATTCTCTTTTTATTTCTTTTTCCAAAACTAAAGTCCTAAAAATCTTAAATTAACTTGCTAATTAATTCCTAATAATAATTATCACATATTAAATACTAATAAAAATAAAAATCACACAATGGAACACCTATTAAAAATAAAATCACACAATTTGGACATTAAATGCTAAAAATGCAAAGTACATATTTTTGGTAGTTTTTATTTTTGTAAAGTGCGCTTAATTACTCCTAATTGTAAAATTTAATCCTAGAGCGCAAATGCAATATATTTTTGTATTTTTCATTAATTTAATCACATAAACACGCACACACAAGTGCAAACAATAAAAGAAAAATAACATAAAATCTACAATAATTGCAATGGACACAAAATTATTTTATTTTGAATTTTTGGGAGTAATTTTCATATAGTGCAAATATCACGTGCTTACAGCTGCCCCTCTTTGTCGGAAAAGACGAAGAGTTTTCGTGCAAAGATAAAGTGAGCGAGCGATTTTTGCCCATTTGAGTACTCCGTGTGAAGCATTTTTGAAAAGGTTTGATCGAACCTTTGCTTGAAAAGGTCTCCTACATATCCCTGGCTAAAAGGGAATCAGGTCAATGTAGTTCGGGAAGTTTTGGTAGCTGGGACTACCTTGGGACTATGATTTTGTTGTTACTAATGTTGCATGATGCGGTTACTACTTGCCGATCTCCTTATTACACCTTGCTAAACAGAAAATAAGAAGCTAGACTAAACTAGTCTATGAGTTACAAAATTTTATCAAGATTTGCTCTTGTGCCTTGCTTTCTTGTCGGCTTGTGTTTCCTCCGGTGCTTCTTTCTTCCGAAAACTGCTGGGGACGACACTGGCCTTTTGTTTTTTCTGAACACCATTTTCATCATTTTGTTCTGTCCGCTAGGGATAACACTGGTTCAAAGACCGCTTCTCTTGAAATTTGTCTTATCTTCCTTTGGATTTCTGCACTTGAATTTATGCTGGGGATTTTTTGTTGTAACCTTCTGCCTTCCGGTGGGTTAATGATTTCAAGGTATGAAGTGTAAAAGACTGAAATGTAATGCCTCCATTCTACGGGCGAGCTCCCGACTTCGACAACAATTTAAAAATAAAATGCATTTGGCAATGATTTATGAAATATATATTTTGGCAATGTTTATACAAGCAGTACCACTCGGGTCGAAATAAATTAAATGTCCTTTTGAGGAAGGATTAAATTCAAAATCCTATTTGAGGGCCGATTGACCCAACATATCCTATTCGAGGGCGGATAGACCCGATATATCCTATTCGAGGGCGGATAAACCCAAAATATCCTATTCGAGGGCGGATGAACCCAAAATATCCTATTCGAGGGCGGATAAACCCAAAATATCCTATTCGAGGGCGGATGAACCCAAAATATCCTATTCGAGGGCGGATAGACCCATCGTATCCTGTTCGAGGGCGGATAGACCCATCGTATCCTGTTCGAGGGCGGATAGACCCATCGTATCCTATTCGAGGGCGGATAGACCCATCATATCCTGTTCGAGGGCGGATAGACCCATCATATCCTGTTCGAGGACGGATAGACCCATCATATCCTGTTCGAGGAAGGATAGACCCATCATATCCTGTTCGAGGGCGGATAGACCCATCATATCCTGTTCGAGGGCGGATAGACCCATCATATCCTGTTCGACGGCGGATAGACCCATCATATCCTGTTCGACGGCGGATAGACCCATCATATCCTGTTCGAGGGCGGATAGACCCATCATATCCTGTTCGAGGGCGGATAGACCCATCATATCCTGTTCGAGGGCGGATAGACCCATCATATCCTGTTCGAGGGCGAATAGACCCATCATATCCTATTCGAGGGCGGATAGACCCATCATATCTGGCGAATAGACCCATCATATCCTATTCGAGGGCGGATAGACCCATCATATCCTATTCGAGGGTGGATAGATCCATCATATCCTATTCGAGGGCGGATAGACCCATCATATGAACCCATCATATCCTATTCGAGGGCGGATAGACCCATCATATCCTATTCGAGGGCGGATAGACCCATCATAT
>MU755246.1:85653-128809 GCA_026770625.1 Nicotiana glauca
GACCCATAATATCCTATTCGAGGGCGGATGAACCCATCTTCAAAATTTGAAATTTAAAGACTAAAATATATTCCTCTATTATATAGGCGGGTTCCCGATTTCAAAAGTTGAAATTATCTTACCTCCGATTGTTTTTCTTAAAATTGTGCTGTGTTGTTATCCTTTAAAACTTGGATTGATTTTCTCGTTCCTCCGAGAAAACTTTCGAAAATGACAAAAAAAAATTCTGGCCCAGTTTTTGTGATCTTCCTTATGGCGTGTCTTTCTGCCATTAATAATATTTCCTTTCCCTGCTTCAAATCAAACAAAATTTTGTTAGTTTGAAATGTGGTGAGTGGTCGTGCCACTCCTGCTGGGGATGATTTTTCCCTTTCTCATTTCCTTGCTCTGCGTTCCATTGCGCTATCAAAAGTTGCTGGGGATGATATTATTTGCTGGGAATGATATTCCCGCTGGGGATGGTTTTTCCTTTTCTTCCTTCCCCGCTTTGTGTTGTCCGACCCTCTTGGAACTTGGTCCACAATTTTCTCAATTGTTGTTTTCCTGTTTTTCTCCATACTTCCCCTGAAAATTTTTGGTCCTCTTGGAATCTAGACCAATTCATCATTTGGTTTTGCAACAAACTTCCTTTTCATTTTATTGCCTTATCTTCGGCCTGTCCTATTCGCATTTTTCTTTGCAACATTTGACAACTGGTAGTGGGCTCTGAAAAATCTTTCTAAAAAACAAACTACTGGAAAAAAGTCTTTAAATAAAGGAATGAAAAGTGATGACTTCAAAAGATAGGAAAAGAAAAAGAAGTCTTTCTGAACAAATACTGGGGAGAAGAAAAGAATAAGAACTTATCTGAATGGTATGACCGATCCCAACGATCATGTCGCGCATTCCGGATCTAACCAACCCAATCTATTTATCAATCAATCTTTATGATGGCCTCATTTTGCTGGGGATAAGCAAGCGTCCAGCTCTTTTGTCGAAACACATTTTTTCACAGCTTGATGCCTCGATGGATCCTTTTTGCCAACCTTATCTTGTCGCCTCATAGTGCCCTTCGAGGGGTTTTCACTAATAAGACTCTCCCATTTCTCTCAACTCCCGTCGCCTTATGGTGCCTGTGAAGGTTTTCACCATAAGACTCTCTCATTTTGTTTCTCTCAGCTTTCGTCGCCTTATGGTGCATTTAAAGGTTTTCACCGATAAGACTCTTTCATTTTATTTTCTCAGCTGGCGATTGGAGTGTTATCGATAAGATTCTCTCTACTGGGGATTCTTTTGGCTGTCAATTCCTTCAACTCATGATCCTCTTTCAGTCGGGGATCAGTGTGTTATTCTCGGCTTCAATTTGCCTGACTTGGTACCTCTCGGATACTGATCGGGAGGTCTTTTTTGGACATCAATATGGTTTTTGTGCGGGGATAAAAGAAAAGGATATCAAAAATTCGAAATAACTTCGATGGGTAAAACATTACAACTCTTGAAATCAAACTTTTCCCAAAATTTTTAAAACATAACTTCTGCCCCAGTTTTCTTGCTTGGGGGATTTTTTGATTTTTATTACACTGAGTCGTGAGGCATCTACGTATCCTCTTTGAGGAATCAGGTCGAACATAGTTCACTTGATTTCTTTGTTTTTCTTGTGACGTTTTTTTTGTTATATATTTTTTTTCAATATATATTTTTTCATTTTCATCAACGATTCCAAGAGAGGGGTATGAAAGAATAAATAAGGCTCAAAGGGGAAGCAAAGGTTAAAGTGTTTGGATAGTAGAAAGATTGCCTCCGTTATTTCATTCTCCGATAAATGCCAAGTACAAACAAACAAAAAAAAACGTCAATTACAATCAAAGACATTACACATAATATCTCTTGACTGCGTCAGAATTGATAGCCATGTCGATGCATCTCCCCTCGACATCTGTCAAACACAAAGCGCCATTGGATAACACTCTGGTTACAATGAACGATCCTTGCCAGTTCGGGGCGAACTTGCCCTTTGCTTCGGCCTGATGTGGCAGGATTCATCTCAGCACCTGGTGTCCCACTTCAAATTTCCTGGGACGTGCCTTCCTGTTGTATGCTCTTGCCATCCTCTTTTGATACAATTGGCCATGACATACTGCTATCAATATCTTTTCATCAATCATGCTCAACTGCTCTAATCGGTCTTTGACCCACTCATCATCATCAATCTGCCTCTTGTATTATTAGTTCATAATCAGATTGATTTTTTAGACCGGGTTGAAGATCCGTTGTGCATGCCATGTCATTAGAATCAGTATAAAGAGAATTGTTCAGAAAAAGAAGAAAACAAAATTAAACTAAAGTAAAAGTGAAGAAAATTTTCATTTTTTATTGAATTACGGGAAACAAGGTTTTACACTCGGCCGAATACAAAAATAAAAGAAAACCGGATTACGATCCTGTAATAATCCAGAAAACAAGAAGGAAAATCAGAGCCCACCACCAAGACTCCCTCTGGATCGGACGAGGAGTAGACATCCAATGACTGTACCTCGCCTTGCTGGACCCTTCCCCCATCACCATAACTGGCTTGTCATCTACCCTTGCCAGCTGTACCACCGCTTTTCCACTAGCCGACTTTTCCAGAGGGAGTCTTCATCAATCAAGCTCAACTGATCTGTCACACCTCCTTTTAGCACTACCGCACCCCGCGAGGGTCGTGGTAAAGGAAGTTTTTCCAATTAAAGGACAATCGAAACGGGATTCGTTTATGAAGAGATTCAGAGTCGCCACTTGGGAGATTTATGGTGTCCCAAGTCACTGATTGAATCCCGAATCGAGAAAAAGTTTGACTCTATTTAACAGTCCGCGAATCAGAAATCTGGATAAGGAATTCTATTAACCCGGGAGAAGGTGTTAGGCATTCCCGAGTTCCGTGGTTCTAGCACGGTCGCTCAACTTTTATATTTGGCTTAATTATCTGATTTTAGTACATGCTCAAACCTATGTGCATTTCTACCTTTTAACCGCTTTTGACTATTATTATTTTATAAGAATTGCAACGTCATGAAAATGCATCTCGAACCACGTCGCACCAGTGCACCCGTGATTGTCAACACATTTTGACTCCGTTGAGATTTGGATTTGGGTCACATAAATGTGCACCCCTACTTAGGAAGTTATTATTAAAAGACGCGCCTAAAGCAACTAACCGTTGTTAATTTTTGCGGGAGGCCATGGAAATTCACTAAATGGCACGTCCCGAAATCTAAGTATATTTTTATATATATTTAATGAGGACCCCGCAGTTTGTGCGTTTTATTTAGAGAGGCTCGTCTCATTTATTTTTTATTTAAGGATATCCTAAAGTGACTATGATTCTCTATATTATTTGTCTTTAACAAAAAATAGAAATCCTCCTTAGTCATTATTGCTCATGAGTTATTTTATTTAGGGTCTATGTACATATGAATTTAAACCTTGGATTATTTGTGATAATGCCGGCCCAACTGGCCAGCAATCAATTCCAGTTGCACAAACACTTATGAGATTGCTTCAGACTGTTCAAATATGTTCAATATTGTTCAATCAAGGAAACGACATGAATCTTTCCATTTAATGAGTTGTTGGTATTATAAATCCAATCAAAGACTGAGATCGATATACTAATCAGTTAATGGGTGAGATTTTTGACAACATGAAGCCGCTTAGTTTTTAATCGACTCAAATTAACATAAGCAAAAAAAAAACGGATAATCATTATGGTGTTTCCACATTAACAACTGAAGGCCATGCATATGTTGTTACTATTTTGTAGGAGGTCGACTGACTTATTAAACTACAATTGATCACAAAGCTTCATTCAACACAAACATCCAATACAAAACCAATTTGTGATTCCTCATTTTTTGATCCTTATTGTTTCAATAGATCCTAATCGACCAAGCTTGTTACCAAATGATTATATACTAAACTATAACTAAATATGATATCACCAATCCAAAACAGTTTCAACAGTCTATAATACACATTAACAGTCCATGTCAATTGGCAATAATCCTAATTAAACAAGTCGTAATGCAATATCCAATAAATTTAAACTAAACAACTACATCAACTGCATTTAAATCTGGAATGAGACTTCATTTTACTCCAATTTTGAAGTTCCATCAAGGAGGTTTCGAAACATGTACCTGGAGTGGAATACAATAAGAAAAAGGTGAGAGTCAGTGGCAATAACGTAGCAAATCAACAACAACAGCAAACAGACAACCAGCAACAACTAGACTTAACCAGGCTTGAATCAAGCCAAGACTCTAACGAGCTTCAAAATTTGGACCAACAGACCCCAAAAGAAACTCTAGTAAATTAGAAACAAGATGGAAAATCAAGATCAACTATTGAAACTCAAAAATTGTATCCAAAATACAATGGAACAGTACATTCAGTGTGTATATCTCTACTCTCACTATGTAATTAGTCTCAAACTGATCTTTCAAAATTCTCAAAGAACTACCCTCAACTCTCTGATTTTTTTTTCTATATTCAGAATGTTCTCCCTAAAAAAAAACTGATCCCCTCATCCCTCAATACTTTGTGTATTTATACCCAAACCTTAAACCTTTTCAACCCCTTTTTTCTTCTTTTCACCTCTGTGTTTCAGCTTTTTCTGAATTGTCCCCCATGTGATCTTTTTCTTTCCAACTCTTAGGAGCATTATGCTAATTAAAAAGGTATTTTCTGACCATGATATTCCCTGACAACCAATTACTATGTGTCTAATCTCTTTTTTAATTCTCTTATGCATGGGCAGCCTAATTTTTTTTTCATTAACCCTTCCCATACCAAGGTGTCTTGTTACCCACTATCTATTAAACAACACATTAGTTTAATGTTGTATTGGTACTTACTGGCAGCTCACTCAACTAGACCATTTGTCCAAGTTTGACATTCCAAAACTACCCCCATGAGTTGCCTGGAATTCCCTACTTCAGCTAATCTAAGCCTGAGCTAAATCAAAGAGGGACAAATTGAGAACTTAGGGACACACCAGGTATTCACTGAATCAAGTTCAACATTGGCTTTTACAGGGGTTCAAACATCAAACGAAACGTAATTAGCTTAATAGTAATAGGGAACAACTGGGAAATCGTCATGAATTTACACACACAAATGACCTATGGACAAACGACTAATCCGAAATGTTCAAGAGATCAAATAAAATCAGAGAAAACAAACATACTAACATTTAGACTTAACATAAACATAAGTTAGCTACCAGGACCGGATTAATGGGTGAAACTTATTGAATCGACTCAACAGTTTATATACTAATCAACACTAGAAAAATTGGACCATGAAAAATGTCCTAAAGAAGAGGAAAAACTAACTAATAAAATGACGAATTAATTAGGCAAAATAAAACAACAACAAAAGAAAAATAAAACAAGAGGAAATACCTTTTGGAAATTCAGACCCAGCTCTTATCCATTCTAATCGAAACTTTGACTTGGTTTCAGGCTTTGGTTCCTTTAGGGCTCGTTCCATCGATTTTAGGATTCGACAAGTTCTAGCTTGATTCGAGTGAAATAGACCTGAGATTTGGGACAAGGGTGGTCTGGTGGTTCAGGGGTGTAACTTTGGTAGTGGTTGGGTGGACTAGTGTTGAGGTCTGATCTTTCGATCTGTTATTTGAGACAAACGGTGAGGATTCGAGGGATAATGGATAGGGATTTGTGTTGAGGGTGGTATGGAGGTTCAGTGGTGTCATTTTCGTGGTCACCGGACCTCAGGCCGCCGGGTTTTCAGGTGAGGGGAAAGGGGGCGGCTAGGGTTTCAGGGGAAGGGCGGCGTTTGGTCTCTGAACTCAAAGAGACAAAAATGAAGGGGGGGGGGGGTTAGGGTTTTGGTATATAAAAATGCTAGGATTAATCTAAGCCGTTGGATTATGAGAATCCAATGGCTACTATTGATTTGCTGATCAAAACGGGGTCGTTTGGTAGTAACGGGGCTGGGGTGGAATGGAGATGGTAACGGGTCGGGTAAAGGGAAATGTCTTTGGACCGTTGGATATGTGAGATCAACGGCCCAGATCTTTTGACCCAAAAACGGCGTCGTTTGGTTGCGTGCCTGGAGATGGACTGGACTGGGTCATTGGGTATGTGAAAATTGGGCTGTGGTCAATTGGCCCAGTCCGATTTTACCTATTTTTTCTTCTTTTTCTTGAATTTTATTCTCTTTTTATTTCTTTTCCAAAACTAAAGTCCTAAAAATCTTAAATTAACTTGCTAATTAATTCCTAATAACAATTATCACATAATTAAATACTAATAAAAATAAAAATCACACAATGGAACACCTATTAAAAATAAAATCACACAATTTGGACATTAAATGCTAAAAATGCAAAGTACATATTTTTTGTGATTTTTATTTTTGTAAAGCGCGCTTAATTACTCCTAATTATAAAATTTAATCCTAGAGCGCAAATGCAACATATTTTTGTACTTTTTGCTAATTTAATCACATAAACGCGCATACACAAGTGCAAACAATAAAAGAAAAATAACATAAAATCCACAATAATTGCAATGGACACAAAATTATTTTATTTTGAATTTTTGGGAATAATTTTCATATAGTGCAAAAATCACGTGCTTACACCAAGAACATTAAAATAGGACCCCAAATGGCCCCTCAAATCCCCAATTTACACTCTCTAATTACAAGCCCTAATTCCCCAATTTTAACCCTTAATTTCCCTTAATTTCAAGCCAAATCCTGTGAAATAATGCCATAGAATCGAGTATTGAGTTCACAAATCTTACCTCCAAGTGTTTCCCTTTGATTCCCTATTCAATCCCTCTCAAAAAGCTTCAAAACCGCTCAATAATGGTGGAAAATGGGCTAAAAATCGTGAAGGCAACTATTTAAACATTCTGCCCAGGGATTATTTCCTTCTTCGCGAACACGGTATCTTCCTCGCGTTCGCGCAACACAAAATTCCACTGCCCAATAATTTCTCTTTTGCGAACATGAGTCCTTCCACGCGAACGCGAAGCTTTAGCTGCCCAAGCCTTCGCGAACGTGACCCTACCTACGTGAACGCGATGAACAAACTACCAGGGAACCCAACTGCTCCAATTTACCTTACGCGAACGCGACTCCTCTCACGCGTTTGCAATTCACTGGAATCTAATCCTACTGAATGTTTCCCTCAATTCGCGAACGCGAAGAACATTTCCTCCTCTAGCCCCAGCTCTTCTTCATGAACGCGAAGAACAAATTCTTCTGCAATAAAAACCAGCAAAATTTGCAACTCTCCAAAACCAATAATTGGTCTGTTAACCACCCGGAACTTAGCCGAAGCCCTTGGGACTTCAACCAAACATGCCAACACATTCCATAACATCATTCAAACTTGTTCCAACTTTCGTAATGCTCAAAACAACATCAAAACATCAAATTACTATTGGATTCAAGCCTAAGAACTTAGAAACTTTCAAATTCCTCAATCGATCAAAAAGTCTACCAAACCTCATCCGAATGACCTAAAATTTTTCACACGCCTCCCAAATGATACAACAGACTTACTCTAATTTTTGGAATTCTATTCTGACTCATATATCAAAATTTTCACTACCAACCGGAAAACGCCAAAATTTTAATTTTGCCAATTCAAGCCTAAACCTATCACAGACCTCTAAATCACATTCCAGATGCTCTTCCAAGTCCCAAATCACCTAACGGATCTAACCAAATCATAAAAATCCAAATCCGAGATCGATTACTCAAAAGTTAAAACTTGGTCATGTCTTTCAAATTTAAAGCTTCAAACTGAGAATTGTTCTTCCAAATCTATTCCGGCTATCCTGAAAACGAAAACTGATAATTCACACCAATAATAATACATTATACGGGTCTAGTCATTCTCGAGAACTAGAGAGCGTATTGCAAATGCTCAAAATGATCGATTGGGTCGAATAGATTATTGAAAAGGTAATATAGCCTTTGAGGGTCTGTTATATACTTGTTTGGTTTGACGACTAATACTTTTAATTTTGTAGTTTTAGCAGAAGGGCAAGTTGGTGGAGCAGCTTTGGGAGGAGCTTAAGATGAAGGAGGCCGAGACCTTGGGGTAGAGGCAAGGTATGGACAATCTTGCTTCTGAGAAATAAACTCTTCGAGAGCAGCAGGATTCACTCGAACGCCAGTTTCAAAGTTTGAAGGAGGAGAGCCTAGCTCGAGGATGCTAAATTGAGGAGCTTAAATCTGAATCTGTTGCTGAGCTGGCCAAGGCAAAATCTGACACTGAGGCTATTATATTTTCGTACCAGGCCGATGCTGAAGCAGCTAATACCCGAGAAAAGAAGATCTTTGTTGTGGCCGAAGTTAAGTTATCATGTGCACTTGACCACACCAGGCGACGGTCCTGGAGAGAAACCCTCTAGGAGGTGCATGCTCGCGGCTTCAATCCCTCGGCCAATATTTAAAAGGCTAAGATTTCGGAAGAAGAGGGTGCCACTTTTCTTTCTAATGTCGAAGATTAATCCAGTGGCTCCGACAGTGGGAGATATGGAGACGAAGACCCTGAAGATGAGGCTCTCAAAGATGCAACTCCCGAAGGAGATGCATCCATTGAAGATGCAGTCCCGGAGTAGTTTTAGGTTCTTTTATTTCATCTTACTGCCTTTTGTGTAAGGACCCTTCGCGGGTGTTTGTCAATATCTTTTGGAAATACAAAGGAACTCTTTGTTTCAACCTTAGCTTGTGATGAATCCCATCTCGTCTTTATTTATGGAAAATTCAATTGTACAACCTAAATGATCAGTCCGAGTATTGGTTTGAACCCGAAACATAATGGACCCTTATATTTTTTACTGATCGACATAATGCCTCTTAAGGTCTTAGGTGATTCTCGAGCTTAAATCATTTGGATAGGAGCCCGGGATGTCAGAGTTCTCGAGTCTGAGTCGAGTAAGAATAAGGTCTCGACCTCTATATGTTTTGGCCCTTAAGCCTTTTAAGTTGGCCCTTTAGGCTCTTATACATCGGCTCTTAGGATTTTTAAGTTGCCCCTTAGGCTCTTATATATCGGCCCTTAAGCTCTTTAAGTTGGCCCTTCGGCTCTTATATATCGGCCCTTAGGCTCTTTAAGTTGGGACATTTCGGGCTCTAAAATGGCCATAACTTTTCCCTCTTTTTGACTAAAAGTCTTAGAATTTTTTTTGTTGTATGCCTTAACTTGTGTTTTTTGTACCCGTTTGAGTTTTTCAAAGGATCGACGTATCGGAACCTTATTAGTAATTAGTTTGTGTAAACATAATCGAATACCTCTTGAGGTTTTTTTAAACGCTGACGTTTATCGAAGCCTTTAAATTATTCGAGGACTGAATTTATCAAAGCCCTTTAAATTATTCGAGGGTTGAATTTATCGAAGCCCTTTATATTTTGGTTTTGCTGAAGGTGGCCTAATTTAACAAATTTTTTCAATGTATTTGAAGGCCTTTACTTTATGAAGGAAGTCAGACTTCTCTAAGCCGCATTATTTTGGTCGTAGCCTTTTATATGACCGTAGTCTTTAATATGGCCATAGCCTTTAGGCGTGTCTCTTGGACTTGTTCTTCGATAACTTTTCAAACTTGTTCAAAAAGTTAGTCCCTAAGTATATTGGCCGTGGCCTTTGTTTCGGGGGGATGCCTCTTTGAGGTCTTATGAGTCTGAGTTTTTAGTGATTCAGATGCATTGATTGTCGGTGACAGTCCCCGAGTATTTTCGGGGTGCTTTTATCCTTTGGCTCTTGAGCCGTCTTCCATAGAATTAAAAGTGTAGAGCTCGTATAATAGTAGACATCTTTGAGTCACAAAGTGTTTTGATATAAACACAATGCTTCTTCAAATAATTTGATACGTGCGTATATGTTTTGCCGTCGGGGCTTGACTATACTATATGGGTACGGTTCATCTGATTGTTTGTCTCATTACAAGTTTTCCTATTGAGGCCCTCTTAGACGTGAAGTATTTTCCTTGAAAATATAACCTCCAAGGGTGATGCCCTGCAGTAATCGAGGTTGATTAAAAAGAAGCCTTGGATACTGTTGAGTTCTCCTTAGGTTGCACGTAATTGTTGTCTCATTAAAAATCTTACCGATAAAACTCATTTGGGGCAAAATCCGATCTAAGGAAAGAAGAGTGTAACGCCTGTTTTAAAACCTAAGGCCTTCGTGTAAAAAGGGTGTCTCCTAGATCGCGTACCTTCGATAGCTTCGATCGAAAATCTGTAATAAGTTAGTTTTAAACTCAAATAGACAAAGGATAAAGTCATACCTTAGCTATAGTATCGTTTGAGTAATGATATGTTCCAATTGTTTGGCAGTTGTTCACCTTCCTTTACTAACCACTTCGAGGAATTGGTATGGCCCCTCCTAATTCGGTCTTAGTTTCCCTTCATTAGGGTCTCAAATATTGAGAGTGACTTTTCGTAGAACTAAGTCCCCGATTCCAAAGTGTTGAAAGTTGGTCCTTCTATTATAGTATCTTTTAATTCTTTGCTTCTGTGCGGCCATCCGAACAAGCGATGCCTCTCTCTTTTCATCTAATACCTTGAAGCTAGCATTCACGACCTCGTGATTTGATTCCTCCGATGCATGTCAAAACCTGGCGTTGGGTTCTCCGACTTTGACGGGGATGAGGGCCTCAGAACCATATACTAGAGAACACGGGGTGGCCCTCGTGCCTAACTCCGAAGTCACATTTCTTCGGGTTAAGCTTTATGTTGTATTTCCTCAAAATTGCAAATGTTTCCTGCAAGTGAACTAAGCGGTCCTCTACACGCAGGGACTTAACCAACATATAATTAATATATACTTACATTGTTTTTCTTGTTTGTTCTTCAAAAATTTTGTTAACTAGGCATTGGTATGTAGCTCCTGCATTCTTTAGCCCGAAGGGCACTACGTTGTAACAATAAGTTCCAAATTTAGTAATAAATGACATCTTTTCCTGGTCCTCCGGGTTCATCTGAATCTGGTTGTGTCCGGAGTAGGCATCGAGAGTCTTGTGGCCAGCCGTGGCATCGATCATACGATCGATGTTTGGCAAGGGGAAATCATCTTTTGGACATGCTTTGTTCAAGTTATCTATGCACATTCTACGTTTGTTTCCTTTTTTAGGGACTATAACTACGTTGGCTAACCACTCAGGGTACTTTACCTCCCGAATAGCGAATAGATCCCATTTTGAGAAGTTTAGTTACCTTGTCTTTTACGAAAGCATGCTTTAACTTAGATTAAGGCCTCCTATTTTTCTCCACCGATTTGAACCTGGGATGCTTAGCCGATGCTGATTTCCGATGGAATTCCTATCATATCTGTTATAACGACTCCATCGAGGCTGGAGGCAGTGATTACTATTTGGTCGCATGCTAACCTTTGGTGCTCGAATTTTCCGAGGTTAAAGGTTCTGGTATCGGCGCCACTTCCTCAATTGCAAACATCTCTTTTACAACATGTTGCCCTCCGTAGATTGATTTCACTCCTTCTTCTATCGGGAACTTTATCATCTGGTGAAGAGTTGAAGGCAATGCCCTCATATTGTGTATCCATGGTCTCCCGAGGAGTGCATTGTACCTCATGTCACCTTCGATAACATGGAACTTGGTGTCTTGTATGATCTCGACAGCATTTACTGGCAAGATAATCTCTCCTTTTGTTGTTTCACTTGCCCTGTTGAATCCATTGATGACCCTGGATGTAGGTACAATCTCATCTTGTAGGCCGAGTTTCTCCATGACCCTCGACCTGATAATGTTCGCTGAGCTACCTGGATCCACTAAAACACGTTTAACTTGAATTTTATTTAAAATGATAGAGATTAACTTGGCATTGTTGTGGGGCTGAGATACCCCTTCTACTTCTTTGTCTCATATTAATAGGTTGTTCTCGGGAATATAGCTTCGAGTCCATTTTTCACTCGTGATCGACACATTGGTGCATTTGAACTCAAGTCTTTGAGTGACATCGACTCCTCCAATGATCATGTGGATTACATATTGTGGTTTTTCTTGTTCATTTCTCCTTGCATCTCTCTCCTTCAAGTGATTCTTAGCCCGATCACTTAGGAATTCTCGAAGGTGGCCCTCGTTGAACAACGGAGCCACGTCTTCCCTTAGTTACTTGCAATCTTATATTCTATGACCATGCGTGACATGATACTTGCACATCAAGTTCGGGTTCCTTTGAGAAGGATCGGTCTATATAGGCTTGGGCCACTTGGTGTCTTTCATTCTCCAATAGCAGAGACAATCCCCGACGCATCTATGCTGAGGTTGTATTATGATAGTCGAGGAGCCTCGGTGGGGTCGATATATTTATCGAACTCCCTCTTACTCGTGAGTCATCGAGATCTTTGACCTCGATCATTTATCTGATCGTTCTGAGGAGCGTTCCGACTCGAGTTGTTGTTCCTTCAATCAACATACGGCTACTACCGTTCTTTATTGAATCTTGATTCCCGATCTGTGTCCCTTGGGACCTTGGCTGCGAACTTGTTAGTATGAACTAAACCCGAAGGGCTCCCAACTGGTCATCCTCGACCCTGATTTTTGACTGCTAATGATTGTGCACATCTGACCATGTCACAGCTGGATACACGTTCGGTTTTGTTTTAATTGGTGAGATGTGATCGAGCTTCTTTCATTCAAACTCTGCATGAAATCTTTTATAGCCTAGTCATCGAAGACCGGTGGTAATTCCATTCTTTCCATCTAAAACCTGGACACAAACTCCCTAAACATCTCGTCGTTCCTTTATTTTATTTTAAAGACATTCGATTTTCTCGTGACAAACTTTATGGCCCTGGCGTGTGTTTTTACAAAGGAATTTGCTAACATAGTAAACGAGTCAATAGAGTTAGGAGCTAAGTTGTGATACCAACTATAGACGTGTGATTTTTGACCCTCCCCAAGAATTTTCACAGTTTTACGTAAAATATTTAGTTTAGGTCTAATATATCTATTTCAGCTAATTTTGACCCTTTTACTTTGTTTTCGTTACAAAAATAAAAAATTATATATAAAAAAAATATAAAAAATAGTACTTTATATTTTATCTTTATATAAAAACGAAAATTACAAAAAAAATAGTTTTATTAATATTTTGTAGTCATTTTAATCTTTAAAAAATACAAAAATAGTACTTTATATTTTATCTTTATATAAAAATGAAAATTTTAATAAAAAATAGTTTTATTAATGTTTTATAGTCATTTTAAAACTTGAAAAAAATATAAAAATAGTTTTGTTTTAATTGACAGTCTCATTTTAATAGTTATTTTGCTTACGTATGATTAATTAAATAACATCGTGTTCTTATTCTCGGTTCTGGTCAAAGAATAAGATTTGAGTTCAAACTACCCGTTTTTAGGCCTAATTTTCGGACCTAGCCTATAACAATCCGAGCCCACCACGCGTGGGGGACACACGTGGGGGACATGCACACGACACAAGACTTTGGGACACTCACTCTTGGACCCATAACCCACGTGGACCCATAACTCACGGATATAACACATATTTGAAAGGGGGGCACGGATGATCTTCTTCTTTCTGAAGAAGCCAAGAACGAAACCAAAAAGAAAAACGTTATCTTCTTCACCTTCTCAACTATGGAAACCCTAGCAAACCCCTAGGAGACCAACAACCCTTCACCCTCACGTCGCCGAAAAAACCAGCAACAACCCAGCTGTACCAGCTTCACCTCCAGCTTCCCCCGTTGCAACCACCAGTCGTCAACCACAACGACCCCTTTCAACCAGCAACAACACCTTCTCCTTAATGCCCAAATAAACCAGTCTACTTCAGCTTCGACTTCCTCATCTCCCTCACTAACGGACCACCATAACCAGCCCGTCTCCATCCTCACGTCAACCAAATGGTCCCGTCGCCCAGCTCCCTTTCGTCGCCGACCACGACTACCAAACGACCTTGAACGACTTCACCTGAACCAGCCCTCAACCAAACCAGTCGACCACCCCACGTCAAACCCACCTGAAGCAACCAAACGAACCCCATCTGCTTCTGCTAAAACAGTCCACGACCAATTCCAGTTCGTCGACCACCTGGAACCAGTAGCAGCGGATTGCTTTGTCGTCATCTTCATCACCCCGTCGTTCTTCAGCTCAAGCATTACACGTGCACACATAAATGGTGACATGAATGTGAGAGGGTTTCAGGTTCAATCTGCGAGGTCCTGTTGGTTCCGTCGTGGTTCGAGTTTTCTGGTCAGTCGGTTCCGGCTTCGTTGCTCTGGTCGTATCGATTTGTTCGACGTGTTTCACGGTTAGTTTGCTCAATGAAGAAAATTAAATAAGTATTGGTTTATTTGATTTTCTCATGTTTTACTGTTGTTTGCATTCAAACTTGTGTTGCATTGTTGGTATACAGTGTGTGAATATTCTGTTGGCTCCACGTAGTAACTCGTGTTATATTATTGGTAAAAGGATATGCCTTATAAAAGAGCATGTTTGTGCAAGTAAATGTAATTTGTTTGTTGGTAAAAAATATGTAAACATGCTATAGTGTGTATTCAGTAAATGGTATCACTTTGTTGAATTGTTGTCTATGTTCATCGTTTAAGTAAGATAATGATTGTTTAATGTAAATTATCGGATTGGATAAATCATATCTGTAGAGTTGACCCTATTTAAAAGCAGGCTGTGAATAAGCATGAATCTCACAGTTTGCCTTAGGCTCATAATAAGATTATCGTGGCAATAGTACGGTTCCCCTGACATAGTTACGATGTCTAATTCTAAAACCCGGGGGTGCATTTCATGTGACCCGGCTCCAATTTTGAACAAGGTTAAATAAAGCGTGTCATGAATCATGGGTGCATTTCATGTAGCGTGTCTTGCGATATGTTTTAAATAACCTTGAATTAACTCTTTAAATAAATATAGCGGAACATAGTTCGCTTTTAAATTAGAATTAGAGGTGTGCCTCGCCAAACAAAATTGCACAAATTGCGGGGCCCTCATAAATGTATATATTAAAAATACTTAGACTTCGGGATGAGCCGTTTAGCGAATTGCACGGCCTTCCCCAAAATAATAACGAGTTAGAATCTTTAGGCGCGTATTTTAATAACATTACCTCCCTAAACTCGGGTGTGCATTTCATGCGACCCAAGTCCAAATCCCAAAATATTGAATAAAAATATGTTCCGGATTGCGGGTGCATTTACTGTGACGCAATCCAAAGACATGTTTTAAATGATGTTCAATATTCTTTAAAATTGAATAAAAGCGGTTAAAAGTTAAAATTGGCACATAGGTTCATAATTGTATAAAAATCAGATAAACAAGCCAAATATGACAGTTGAGCGACCGTGCTAGAACAATGGAACTCGGGAATGCCTAACACCTTCTCCCGGGTTAACAGAATTCCTTATCCAGATTTCTGGTTCGCGGACTGTTAAATAGAGTCAAACCTTTACTCGATTCGGGATTCAACCGGTGACTTGGGACATCATAAATCTCCCAACTGGCGACTCTGAATCTCTTAATAAACGAATCCCATTTTGATTGTCCTTTAATTGGAAAAACTCCATTTACCACACCCTTTACGGGGTGTGGTAGTGTAAAAAGGAGGTGTGACACCAACTCATAGCTCCTTTCGACAACGTTTCTCCAAAAATTTTTTTAACAAGACTGATTCTATCTCATCGTCATTCAAATCATTTCCTTTGATTCTACAAGTGTATGAAGTAATATGCTTATTGGGGTTGATTGTTCCATTATATTTAGGTATATCGGGCATGTAAAATTTTTTGGGAATGGGCATCGGAGCCGCACTCTGAGGGAATGATTTTTTTATGAATGTTTTAGCGTCTAAACTTTTCAATTTGGAGGTGCCCCCGGTATCTGGTCTACACGGGAGTTATAGTTCTCCATCATTTTATCACTGTCTTCAATTTTCTTTTCCCCGAACTCGATCCTCTTGGTTAGCTCTTCGAGCATCCTCAAAATCATAGGGTCAGTCCCCAAACCACTTTCATCGAGCCTTTCTAGCGCTAGTTCAGTACACCGAGTGTTTACTAGTTCTGCTATATTTGAAATTTTATTCTGTCTCTAAAGTTGAGTGATAGCGATTTGCCGAGCTTGTAGCATCTTGAATATCACTTGGAGGCTGACTCCCCCATCTCCCATTCTATGCGTTCTTTGGTGACCGAATCGGGCTTGCTTGTGTATATTTCCTTCGGGGTTCGCACCTAGATCTGCATTCAAAGCGATGTGTGAACTAACATACATTTGGCACTTCCCCTGCGTTTATCGGGGGTAGACCGACTCCGACGTTTCTGTTTTCTCCAAGACCTACGTTTTCATAAATGGGTGCGTTTTGTGAGCTAGATATGTTTCAGCCTGAGAATCAAAAAATCTAGACAAGAAAAAGTGTAAAAACAACGTATGTAACGAGAATCAGTAAAGAAATAATCATTATTATCTTTAGTCCCACGGTGGGCGCCAAATTGTTTACCTCGAAACGAGTAACAGTTAAATTTGATTTGTGGTTTTAAAGATACGTGATTTAATTCAATACCAATTAATAATCAAGAAGTATGAAGTAGAAATGAAAGAAACAAGTAAATCAAACTAATGTTACTCAGCAGTAGTGACCTCGAGGTAGGCTCAGAATAATAAGAACAATTAAGTAATAAAAGCAAATTAAGAACAGTAGAGCTAAAGGACAATGCTGATGAATAGTAGACGAAAAGGTAGAGATTATATTCTTTCCTCAATGATAAGATGAACTTACAAATGATTGGGGTCCTCTTTATATAGTAGGGGAATCCTTAAATAAGTTATATTTCTATTTACAGTAAGAAATATTCTTGGCACAACCGTCTAACCGCCTAGTACGAAATTATACAATCCTATTCCGGGATTTGCGCCACAATTTTGGGGACGTGGCATGAATCTAGCTCATTCTGTTACAAACTCATAACGGCACTATTTCGAGGTCGAGTATACTTGGCCCCGATATTCCTCGTACTCCTATCTCCGGGCATTGCGTTCTGTCTTCGAGCTTGATTTTGGTCCAGTGGTCTCGAACTCGACCTCACCGAAACTCGGACCTATGACGGACCCTCGAGCCAATAAATCAGAGGCATATGATTTTGACCGTATATAAAAAAACGTCTAACAAAAAGAGAAATTCTTTCGCAAAATAGGTGCTATGGGTGTTTGATTTAAGCATATTTCAAACTTCAAATTATAAAAAAGTAAAAATTAAAAAGTTTCTGAAATTATGTTTTAGAATAAATAATGAAAAGACAATAAAATGTCAAATTAATTGAAAAGAATGAAATTAACCTTTCGATGCTCTTGATAGGAAAATTTTATTTTGTGTTTCATACAACTGACACTAGTTGTATTAGATGTATGAGGTAACTTTTTAATCTTACGGCCTTATCGATTTAAATTTTTGTTGACCCAAAAGTATAAGATTAGGTCCACCGATTTATCAAACAAAAAAGAAACTCGTACTATTAATGTCATTTCTAGGGTACACAAAATATACCTTCTGCTCTTGATGTGATTTATTAAAAGAAACATGTCTGTTATTTTATGTCAGTATTCAAACACGATTTGGACCACCTTAGATTCCCTTTAATAGAAAAATAGAAATAAAGCAGTGATAGCAGAGGAAATAAGACAAGTGTCGATCTCAGCCATAATCAAGCTTTATATTTACTGAACCTACTTATCTTAATTCAACACCTCAGCCTATGACTTATTTATCTTTTTCTCCACCAACCCCTCAAATATACTGTAGTTCTCTATCGGGAAGTTTGCTGTCTTTACCAATTAAAGATAAAGATAGTGGGCTCTATGATTATTTAATTTTCTGCATGTACTTTTTCTAAGATACTAGTCATTTCTCTGTTTTACTTTTCTTTTTTTCTTCCAAAAACAATTATCCCTTTTGAAAATTTAGAATAATTTAACTTAAACTTATAATTTTATCGTTAGAGTATATTTGGTATGAAAAAAATATTTTTAAATTTTTCCATGCTTGGCTTGCATATTTTGGATAATATTTTCCGTATGAAAACTCAATGTTTTCCTTATTACGAGATTGAGAAAATATTTTCGAAAACTCTTTCTCCATCTTTCTCATCCTCACCAACCCACCACCCCCGCACACACCCACCCTATCCCCTCTCTTCAAAAAGGTTTTTTTTTTCTTTTCAAAATTTAGTTTTTTTTCATCGCCCACCCTACTCCGCCCCTTCTCCCGCGGAAAAAAAATATTTTTTTAATATATTTTTAGTTTTAGTTTTTTCATCGTTCAGTTTACAAGTTCCAAAGTTGTGAGTTCAGAGGTTTATGTGTTTGAAAGTTTACTGGTTTAGAAATTATAAATTTCGCGTTTCGAAAGTTTAGTGGTCCGAAAGTTAATAAAAATTTGTGGGTTCGGAAGGTTGTTGGTTGGCAAGTTTATCGCTTCATGTTTATTGTATCTAAATTATTTATGAATATTGTTGAGAAGTTATTTTCCTTAATTAGCATACCAAACACTGAAAAATGAACAAGATTATTTGTTTTCCAAGAAAATATTTTCTTGGAAAATATTTTTTGTTATACATAACACACTCTTAATAAGAACTTTTTATAACGACACAAATACTATGTGTCTCTTTTGACTTGTTTAGGATCACAAATTCCAAAAATCTTCATTTTTTCTTAAACTCCGCGCCCAATTAAACAAATTTACATAAATTAGAACAAAGGGGTTAATGTTTATTCATTCTATTATATAAACAAGAAAATCTAACCTTGGGCACATATAGAAGAAACCCTATCCCTTTTCTTTTCTTTAGTCCTCCTGCATTTGAAATTTACTGACTCGATTAATTTCAATTGGTGTCTGATAAAGCAACCAAGAGATTGTTTATATTTTCACGATGAGTTTATCGGAAATGTCTTCACCAACGTCATTGTTTACAGCTTGTGTCTCAGTGTCTGCTTCAATTATGTTGTTTCAAACTATGTTGAATCGAGTTCTTCCCCAGGAAGTCAAGAACTATATTTTCGCAAAGATTAATAGTTATTTTAGGCCTTTTTCCTCTACTATGACTCTAATTATTGAAGAAAGGGATGGTATGGCTAGTAACGAAGTCTATAACGCTGCAGAAATTTATTTGTGCAACAAGATTATCGATCCTGATATTCAGTATTTCAAAGTTAGCAAGTGTTCAAACGACCCAAATATACGTGTCAAATTCGCTAAGTGTGGGAAAATTGTTGATTTTTTTCAAGGAATTGAACTCATATGGAGGTTTGTTTCTGAAGATAGTAAAGATATTGCAGATGTAGATTCAGATAATAATAACATATTAGTTTCTCATGAGAAACGTTATTTTGAGCTGAGTTTTAATAAGAAGCACAAAGATGAAGTCTTGAATTTTTACGTGCCTTTTTTATTAAAAAAAGCAAGAATCATAAGAGATGAGAAGAAAGTTGTTAAGTTATATACTTTAGAAAGTTCTTCATATTCATCAATATTTTCTTGGGATTTTATAAATCTTGAACACCCTTCAACATTTGACACGTTAGCTATGGATTTAGAACTAAAGAAGGCTATTATTGAAGATCTTGATAGGTTTTTAAAAAAGAAAGATTTTTACAAGAAAGTAGGAAAAGCTTGGAAAAGAGGGTATTTATTGTATGGACCTCCTGGTACTGGAAAATCAAGTTTAATTGCAGCAATGGCTAATTATTTGAAGTTTGATATTTATGATTTAGAACTCTCTTGTGTAAAGAGAGACTCGGATTTGAGAAGCTTGTTGCTAAGGACTACAAATAGGTCTATTCTTGTCGTTGAAGATATAGATTGCAGCATTGACTTAATGTATAGAAGGACTGCAAATCATGAAATTCATGCAAATTTCTTTCCCCGAGATCAAAAGGTTAGTCGTTTTGACAAACTGAATTTCATATTAGTAATATTTGGATTGTCATTTCTTCATAATGTTTGTTTTGAGTATTATATTATATTTTATTCTAACATAATATTTAGATAGATTCTATTACTCCTCTGCTAACCTTTTTATACATTTCGATTTTATTTTATACGATAATATTTGACTTAGATACCGAATATAATAAAGAAAGACGACTTTTAACACACACACATATATATATATATATATATATATATATATATATATATATATATATATATATATATATATATATATATATATATATATATATATATTCAAAGTATCGTTAAAACTTGTTTGTTTTAAACATTTCGTGATATTTCTATGTTTATTTGTATGTCATCAGACGTACAATAAAACATTTCAAATATACAAATATGTCATTATTCTAGGGAAAAAATTCCATAGGAAATGGAAGAGTGGAAATAATATTTTTTTAGCTTTGATTCGACTGTATTGTACTTCTGTATAATTTATATAAGTTATAATTGATAAATTACTAAAATACTCTTTATGGTAAATATTGGATTATCCACCCTTCCAAACTGAGGAAAAAAGTGAAAAGAAAGATGATTATTACAGACTAGAGAAGAGAAGTACCTGCACATAATGGCGAGGAAGGATTTTTAAAATAAATATGATATTTCTCACCATCCAAAACTAAAAAGGAAAAGATGACTATTGACAAGAAATTGATAAGGAGTACATGTACAAGTATTTTGTGGAGGCTAGCAGGGCGGATCTACGATCTAAAACATGGTTCACGTGAACCCGTGGTCCTCGAGTTAAAGTATAAATATGTTGTACATAATTTGGCAAAAATAAATATATATATTTGATGGAACCCATGGTCAAAAGATACTAAGTGGTGTCTTGGTTTTTTTCTCTTATTTTCAATAGCCTAAGACCAAACCATTTTTGTTTAATTTTTTTTTAAAGTAATAATGCATCCATTCTTCGTAAATCCTGGATCCGTGCCTCTCGAGGCAGCTAGTTCTTATGCCTTCTTCTTATATTTACTTTTTTAATTTTAGTATACAAGATAAGGGTCTGGGCCAAATTCCCCATAATAATAGCACTACACCAAACCGATTTTTACGTAAAATGAGTCTCTTTTTATTTTTATTTTTTGGTTACAAAACAAGTATATTTAACAATATAATATAATAAATGTTAAATAACAATCATAATAAACATTGTAATAATAATAACCGTCGGCTAAGTTCAAGACTAACTTGCTTTACTTAATTATTTTCCCTACAGATTACACTTGCTGGGTTACTAAATTTCATAGATGGACTATGGTCAAGTTGTGGGGATGAAAGAATTATAATATTCACTACCAACGACAAAGACAAACTTGATCCAGCTCTATTAAGGCCAGGTCGTATGGACATGCACATTCACATGTCTTATTTAACAATTCAAGGATTTAAAGTCTTAGCAGAAAATTATTTGCAATTACAATATGATTATCATAATCATCAGCGTTTTAGAGACGTACAAGATTTGATTGAAGAGGTACAAGTTACTCCTGCAGAAGTTGCTGAAGAACTCATGAAAAGTGATGATGTTGATGTTTCCCTTGGAAGGCTTGCTAGCTTTCTGAAAAGAAAGATGATTATGAATGAGGAAAAAGGGATAGAAATACAGAAGAGAAAGAAGAAGAAAAGTTTTGATCACAATAAAATAAATTGAAAAGGGAACGGTAAAATTATTTTTGTGTCACATATAAGTCATGAATTTCAGTCGTGAAATCAGCCACTGGTACTTAGCTTGCATTAGGATATGTTGTCTATAAAATATCCTTTGAGTGCGTCCATTTCCCGGACTCTACATGAATAGAAAATGTTTCCTACACTGAGCTGCTCTTTTAACCGGGAAGATTACTGTTATTAGTAGTCAAGTAGATGGAAAAAGTTCCTTTTTTTTCCCTCAAAATTTAGGCGGAGAGTTGAGGTTTTCACATTTCTTTTAAGATTGATTTATAGGGGGTTTTCTTTAATCTTTTGTAATTTTGTTCAGTTGCTTTAATAAATTCAACCACTTGCAATCCTTCCCCGAATCATGTATGAACACGAAATATTTTATGTGCCGGACTATCCTTTTTTTATATTTGTTTGTGGAAAGTCTTTCTAATAGGAGTAACAATTTTGATTTTAAATACAAAGTAGGAGGAAAAAATGATTTTCTTCATACTCATAAAACTGGTGAAAAAAAAAAAAAAAGACATCAGACTAACAAAACTAACTGCGGTCTACAACTGTCGATACACGTTTTTTTTCGTTTTGTAAATTTTCTCATGAAAAAAAAATCTTCGATTTTGATCTCTGATTGCATTGAAAAAGAAAATTCAATGTTATTTTAATTAATCATACAATAAAGCAGAAAAGTTTATTTACGATTATTTTGGGAGTGGGACAAAATGAGTTCCTTGTTCTTATTCTTTTTTTTTTCTTTCTTTCTTCGTTCCTTGTTATTGTCCTAAAGAAGTAAAAGTGCCTTCCAACATGAGGAAATGTTCAATGAACTGACTAATGACTTTACTATTAAAACCCGTACAAATGAAATTGTTTTATGTTTTTTTTTTTTAATTTTAATTTTCTAGCAGGTGTTGAGCGATTGTTTTCAAATTCGACTTATTCGAATTATTAGCACCTAAAGGATCCACTTCATAATATAAAGAGCTTTATGCTAAAAGCGACTTTATTTTCAAGACTCAAATTCAAAGTTTTAATTAATGATATTCTTACTTTCTTTGCTAATACGTTGTTACGAAGAAGGATATTATGCCCGAGATCTAGGTTAGATTGAAAATTAAAGTTTGAGTTCTACTACCTTTTTACTAAGATTCTTGTCTAGCATTTCAACTCGACCCAAAATAACCTGAGTGTTCAAAGGCTCATCAATCATTCATCATTATCAGAGAGAATATCCGCGGATCTCACCCCTTTTCGAGTGACTCACACATTTTTTATTTACATAAATATCATTTATTACTATTTATTATTTTTAATTTCATGTTCCATCTTTTGGATCATTGAACACTGTTATTATTGGTTACATTCATTGCCATCCGGATATATATACAAATTATTTGTCAGAAAATCGATAACATTGTCTTTAAGATATTATTATTAGCTAATATTGACTCTTTTTTATTTAAATCTAATTGGTTGAACCGAGATCTATATATTTGGCCAAATAGTTTGGCGCCATCGGTGAGGACTTCTTAGCTAATTTTTTTATTTTCAGATCTATAGCTAACGTGAGTTAGTAACCTAACAAACCGGAATATTTTTCTCACTCTTTGCACATATAGAAACCTATATGGCAGTTAACAAAGGAGAGAGGACTAAAGTGACAGGTGATTTCCCTAGCAACCTCATGAACACTATCAACGAGAGTTGTGAGACATTAGTTGAGAAAGTGACACCCACTGACTCCCCCAGGTGCGACATGTCGGCCCCCCAATTGTAGCATAACAAAACCGAATGGAAAAGGGGCATCCACGTCCACAAGAGAAGGGATGCCACCGGTTATACCCCATTTTAACCCGGGGTCAAATTAGAGTATAATCTATTGGTAATTCTAGAGGTTTAATTGATTAAAACGAGTCGCCACCTAATTATTTTAATGGTGAATTAGGATACCTATTGTAACAATAAATTTCCACCTTCTGGACCGTGATGGCGTCTAACATATCACTTGCTAGGCAAGCCAACATTAGAGAATTTTCAAATCAACTTCAGTACACTTTTAATAACAGAATTAATTAACCTAAACAGAAGCTATAACAGAAATTCCAGAATATTATAAAAACTTCAAATATTTACTACCACCGGATCTGGAGTCACAATTCACGAACTTCTAGGATTAACTACAAATAAAAGTCTGAAAGGAATACAATTGTTTGAATGAAAGAAACAGTAATAATAGAAAAGATAGATGAGGACTTCAAGGTCTGCGAACGCCGACAGATCTACCATGAGTCTCAGATGAACCAGTCGGAGCTGCTATGACTCTTCATCAGCTGGGCCCAATACCAAAATCTACACAGTGTAGTATCAGTAGAACCGACTCCATGTACTGGTAAGTGTCGAGCCTAACCTCGAAGAAGTAGTGACGAGACTGTGAGAAGACACCCACATAATAAACCTGTGAAATTAACAGTATATGTATAAAAAAATAGCAAGTAAAAGCTAGACAAATAATATCAAAAAAGGGACATGTTGAAGGGGTCACAAGATAAGAATCACAATAGTAATAAGAACTTGATCAACAAATATGCCTTGAACCAATAATAAGTAAACATAATAAAGGAAAATGCATGGCATCGTCTTTCGTGCTTTTACTCTCACCCTCACCATATAATCAATAGAAACGATACGACATCACCCTTCATGCGTAACTCTCATAATATGGCACGTTATCACCCTTCGTGCATTAACACACACAATATGGCACGACATCACCCTTCGTGTATTTACTCTCTCATAACATGGCAAAGCATCACCCTTCGTGCATTAACACTCTCCCTTACCAAAAAATAATGAACAAAAGACAACAGGGATATATAAATAACAAGAACAAGTCTTACTTCAATATTTGGTTCCACAATACTAACCTCAACTTTGAAATCAATACTCAATTATCACAAAATGATCCGTAAACATTATAATATCACTGTTACACCCCGTGTTTTCGTACTTAAGAGTACATCGAAAGTCAATTGATGTAAGCTTAGAAATGAAAACTATCAACGAAGAAATACATGAAGTCTTTAACTTAAGGAAGAGTAGAGAGGGACTTTTAGGTCTGCGGACGCGGTAGATATACCTTGAAGTCTCTAAGATCGTCTCGCCTCATTGGAAATATGGCTGGGAAGATGTACCTGTATCTGCACATGAAAAACATGTGCAGGAAAGGGCATGAGTACACCACAACGGTACCTAGTAAGTGCCAAGCCTAACCTCGGTCGAGTAGTGACGAGATCAGGCCAAGGCCCTACTGGTTTATATATATAATAAGATAAAACACTTTGAAATATCACAGAAGAGATAAATGCTAACATTCACAAAAATTAAATCACAGAAAAACAACAACTAACATACATATAGCAACAAGGGGTCTACCGCGATACCGTCCAGTAGTCCCAAACGTAAATGTACAAAGGATCTCGCAGGATACCGTCCCGTAGCCCCAAACATATATGTGTAGGGTGATCTCTCGGAATATTGTTTTGTAGTCCCAAAGTAAATATCTAGTACATAGGGATCTCCCAGGATACCGTCTCGTAGCCCCAAACATAAACGTACAGGGGGATCTCCCAGAATACCGTTCCGTAGTCCCAAAGTAAATATACAACTCAATCAACATAAACAAAAGTTTCAACAAGGAATTCTATAGTTTAGATTAAGTTCATATCAAAGAAGATAGGTAATTTTGCACTAAACATGCTACACATAGTTCAGGTAGGCAGTTAAGGCAGTTAAAACAGTTAAGGCATGTAGGCATTCTTTCCTAAGCTAAACATGATAGTTAGATTACTAGTATTGCTCAATGAAAGGAAAAAAAAATATTTGCTTAGTGAAAACATGATTTTTCAACAATCAGACCGTGTACACACTCGTCATCTCATGTACACGTCATTCATATATCAAACAGTACAAAATTCGAAGGGGAGTTCCACCACACAAGCTGGGAAGAGGTACCTGGATCTGCACGCGAAAACACATGTGCGGGAAAGGGCATGAGTACACCACAACGATACCTAGTAAGTGGCAAGACTAACCTCGGTCGAGTAGTGACGAGATCAGGTCAGGGCCCTACTAGTTTATATATATAATAAGATAAAAATAGTATGAAATATCAGAGAAGAGATAAATGCTAACAGTCACAAAAATGAAATCACAGAAAAAGAACAACTTAGTACACAAATATAGCAACAAGGGGTCTACCGCGATACCGTCATGTAGTCCCAAACATAAATGTATAGAGGATCGCGCAGGATACCGTCCCGTAGTCCCAAACGTAAATGTGTAAAGGGATCTCCCGGAATATCGTTCTGTAGTCCCAAAGTAAATATCCAGTACAAGGGGATCTCTCGGGATATCGTCCCGTAGTCCCAAACATAAATGTGTAGGGGGATCTCCCGGAATACCGTTCCGTAGTCCCAAGGTAAATATACAACTCAATCAATATAAACAACAGTTTCAATAAGGAATTCTACAATTTAGATTAAGTTCATACCAAAGAAGATTGGTAATTTTGCGCTACACATGCTGCACATTGTTTAGGTAGGTAGTTAAAACAGTTGAGGCACGCAGGCATGCTTTCCTAAGATAAACAAGATAGTTAGATATACTAATATTGCTCAATTAAAGGAAAAACAGATATTTGCTTAATAAAAACAGGATTTTTCAACAATTAGACCGTGTACACACTTGTCACCTCATGTACACGTCATTCATATATCAAACAGTACCAAATCCTAAGGGGAGTTCCACCACACAAGGTTAGGCAAGTCTTTTACCTCAAAACAAGCTCAAATCAATCCGAAATCACGCTCTTGCCACGAGTATCCAACTCCGAGTAGCCCAAATCTAATCAAATCAATTAGATGATGTAAATATAGCTACAGGCAAGAAAATAGGAAAATGCCCAAAATTCCTCCCCAGACCCACGTTTCGGATCGCGTAAAAGTCACAAATTATGAACACTCGTTCACTCACGAGTCTAACCATATCAAATTCACTCAAATCCGATTCCAAAATCTTGACCAAAATCCCAAAATTCGACCTAAGAGATTTTCTCAAATTTTCACCCCAAATCCAAAATTAAATGATGAAATTAAGCTTAGATTAATGGGATATAATAAAAAAGGAGTTAGGAATCATTACACACAAACTTCCTCCGAAAATCTCCCCAAAATTTTCCTTCTACCAAGCTCTCAATCAAATTTTGGAGTTATGAACTCAAACCCTCGATTTCACTTTTTTTGCCCAGCGATTTCCGTTTTTGCGCTTCTAGGACCGCATCTGCACTCCCGCACCCATGGAAGAATCATCGTAGCTGCGAAAGCCACTTACTAGGTTGGGGCCTCATCTGCAATCCCGCTTCTACGGTCCCCCTACCGCACTTGCGATCCCAACTGCCAAGGTCCAAATCCGTATCTGCGTCTCCCTAGTCGCTTCAGCGGCTCCGCACCTCAGGTTGAAAATCCACAGGTGCGAAAACAACAGGTGCAACAAATTTCATAAGTCCCAAACTAATCCGTTAAGCATCTGAAACTCACCTGAGGTCCTCGGGACCTCAACCAAATATACCAATTAATCCTAAAACATCATACAAACTTAATCGAGCCTTCAAATCACATCAAATAACGCTAAAATCACGAATCACCCTCCAATCCAAACTTAATGAACTTGAAATTTCAAAATTCTACAACCGATACTGATACCCACCAAACCATGTCCGATTGACCCTTAATTTTTCACACAAGTCATATTAAACACTACGGACCTACTCAAACTTCTGGAACTGAATTCCGACCCCAATATCAAATTTTCGCTATCGGCCCGAAACTCCAAAAATTTAACTTTCGTCATTTCAAGCCTAAATCAGCTACAGACCTCAAAAACATAATCCTGACACGCCTCTGAGCCCAAAATTACCTAATAGAGCTAACAGAATTGATATAACTCCATTTCGGAGTCGTCCTCACACTCCTCCGACTATAGTCCAAATTCTAAGACTTAAACTCTCATTTAGGGACTAAGTATCCCAGAACACTCCGAAACTCAAATGAATCATCCCGGCAAATCACAATAGCAGAAAATAGATACGGGGAAGCAATTAATAGGGGATCGGGGCGTTAACTCTCAAAATGACCGATCGGGTCGTTACACTTGGTCAAACCTTTCAAATTTAAAGCTCCTAGCTGAGAATTATTCTTCCAAATCAATTTTGAGTAACCTGAAAACCAAAACCGAAGATTCACAAAAGTCATGATATATTATACGGAGCTACTCATGCCCAAAAGCTACCGAGTGAAGTGCAATTTCTCAGAATGACTCGCGTCGCTACAATCAACTTGATTATACTAGTCTAAACAGGGAAATCATGATCAAAGGAAAGCAATAATTATAAGAAACAAAGTCCCACCGCATGTTTTACCCGAAAACAACACATAGGTACTCGTCACCTCACCTATACGTTGCATACATAGGTACTCGTCACCTCCCTAGTTTATACCCAAACCCCCCTAAATCCACCATGAAAGCTCTAGATTTTAGGTTGAAATCTAAGGAGAAGTAGTGAAAGATTGAATGAAACTAGTTGAGAATCACTTATAAATGATTTGGGGAAGAAAAGTTCTTTGGAAAATCCCCTATAGGGTTCTTGAGTTTGAAAATTTGAAAAATGAATCAATAAACCCGTCTAAATCATATTTATCTAGCTGTAGATGTCGCGTTTGCGACCTGGGCTTCGCAATATTATTTACATGTTTACCTTTTAATTGCTAGATTATTAATTTTTTGTTTGATTTAGGATTTAGGAATTTTTATAATTTTTAGGGAATTGGTTAGTTTTACAATCTAGATTAATTTAGGATCTTAATTTAGGTTTTTAATTAAAGAAAAAAGAAGAAAAGAAAAAGAAAAACAAAAGGAAAAGGAAATAAAAAGAGGATTAATTGAAAAGGGTTTGTTTTAATTTTATTGGGCCAAAGCCCATATATTTTTGCTTAAACCCGCCCCAAATCCAGCCCAATGCCCCATACCCGATTCAGCCCAGCCCGGTCTAAACAAAACGATCCCGTTTTGTTGCCTGTTCATCACAACTGTTGGATCATTGTAATCCAACGGTTCAGAACTGATCCCCCCTAAGTATAAGACTGTCCAAATGCCCCCCATACCCGTTTGACCCCACATTCCATCTCTATCAACCTGAAGACCAAACTCTAGCCGCCCTAAAATCCCCTCACAGTCTCCGTCTTATTCTGCCGCTGGAAATCACCCCACGGTGGCGGACCACCTCCAATCCACTCCAAGTTAACACCCCAGAACCCTCATTACCTCCTTTGTCCACATCTCTAATCCGTTTCCTTCAAATCATCACCAAGCACCTCGAATCTTAGATCTAAATTCGGAACCCCTAAAATCCTAAATCACCCAAATAACCCCAAAACTACACCATGCAACCTCCTCCTTTTGCCAAATATCCCTTTGATTCCCCTCGAATCGCCCTTAATTCTGTCTAACCTTGAATCTATGATTCCAAAAAAAAACCTAGCTTCCTTTACTTATTTTTTCGGTCAGTACTTGGGAGTTTGTGAACCCAAACGCCAATTAGTTGCTTGTTCTTGCTAAGAGCAACCAATTAATGGCTATATAAGTTCGCGAGTGTCTCGTTCAGGATAGTTCAGCAGCTGGCCCGGACCAAAACAACTTTAGGTAATTGTTTTTTTCTTTCTTTTTGTTTGTTTGTGTTCTTTATTCTGTTCTACTTTCTACTTTATTTTCCCCACTTGTTTCTTCTTTTGAGCATATGAGATCTAGATAAGTGACAATGTTCCTTTGAATTGGTATCGCCAACTTGTTCATAAAAAACATGCTGAATTTTGCAATTAGAAGTTTGGTTTTGATTGCATAGGATTTAGGTTGACTTTTATTTTATTTGTGTGATTGCTCTGTTTTATTTCCATTTTTTCTTATTTATTCCCCTCTGGTATTCTCTGTCTTAGTTGCAATGTTCAGCTTAGTTTCAATAAAATTTCCAAATGCTAATTGATTAAGTTGTTACGATTATGTAGTCTAATTTCTAGGGTTTCTTCATAGCTTTCTTTCGATTTTTGGTTTGTTAGTTGTTCAAGTATCAGTTGTTTAAATTTAGTGTTAGCTTAGGGTTATGTTTACCATAAAAATGGTAACAACAATTAAATTTGTAAATGGAATTCTAAAAATACGTGATCTATTCCCGAGCTAGTTGTTAGAGTGGTTTATGCTAGCAATATGGAGTTTATGATAAAATGCAAGCTAAAATGAGATAGTAATCGAACCAAATGGGCTGCTGCCTGGGTGTTGGTATGGTTGATAGGTGACCTCGGGGTCAACGTCAGGGTCGAATTCGAGCAATTGGGGATAGTCGAGGATGTGATAACAATTGAAGATATAATTAAACAAGGCTCTTTATAGCCAAGACTAAGTTATATGATGAAGAACAAGTATAAAAGCGATGGATATCGAGGCGACCTCGGGCTAGTGAGAGTGAACAAGTTAGAAAGAAAAGAGATATAGAGAGAGATATTATTGCACTTGTGGAGAAGTGGAGCAATATCAGTCCCTTACAAAGTGGCATGGATTCCCCTTATATAGGAGAGGGAATACCATATAATACAAAGTGTATTGAATGTAGATACATGGGGATGGGATAGCTAGGCATAGTACTAGTGCCTATTGACTCTAGCCGCTTGCCTCGGGAGTCCCCCGTCTTCATAACCTTCATTGGGTCGTAGACAGATCCCTTATCCTCAGAGTCTCTGCAGGGTCGCGGACGATCTTCGAGGGAGGGAGCTCGATCGTGATCCCACAACTTCGAGATGATGAAGTGACTTTTCGAATGTACCTTAATGACGGGAAATAGATCCCCCTGATTTCAGCGCATACAGATAGTCTCCGCGTTTTCTAGAACGAAGTAATAGGAAACAATATTGAATCATCATCTCGAGGTCATCATTGCCATGACATTAATCGTCTATGCGCATTAAATGCCATGTCCCTGAGAACCGTGCAGGGCTGCCGTCATATGCGATAATCGAGAAACCCACGAACTGCCATAGACTTGTCTCTTCTGCTTCCCCAGTGATTTTTATAAATACACTGGTTGCTAGAAGCTTCCCATCTTCACCCTTCTTACAAGCCCGCGAATCAGAATTTTGCTATTTGATATCTTTCCCTCTTTTCGCAGAAGCGGTTTTACCATTTTTCATGGCTAGGACTTCTAGGATGATATCTCGACGGAACGATACTGCATCGTCATCCCGATTACCTAAGGGAGAAAACAAATCGGTTCCCACTTTAGAGCAATGGACTCCACTTGATGTTGATACGTCGAAGGATTTTGACATCGAGACTCCCTCGTCTACACCGGGTCGATGTGATCACGTGTCTCGATTGGGCCAAAAGTGAAGATTAACAATTGGGATACCACTCCTCTCCCTACTCGGAAAGAGTTTAGGTAGTTTGCTTTGTTTTTCTTTCAGTTTATCTGGATTATTCTATGGTTGTAATTTAGATTTTAATTTCTGCCTGTTTTGATGTACAAACTCTTCTATCCTTTATTTTCAATGAAATGCAATTTCTCTTTTTCCATTACTCGTGATAGTGTCATCTTTTTGTTTCTTCTTTCTTTGTACAATTGTTTTTATGTTGGTTTCTATGAAATGAAATGCATGAGGAATCTTCAGCCAATCCTTAAAACCCAATCTAACTCCGAAATAATAATCTAAGAAATAGAGTGTTATGATAAAATATAATATGATTAAGAGGAAGAATTTGAGGAAATCAGTAAAGAGATAAGTCACTTTGAAGAGAAACCCAAGCCTAATTTGACTGAAACTGAAGCAATCAATTTAAGGGATCTGGATAATATCAGGGAAACAAAGATAAGCGTACACTTGGAACCATAAACCAGGGAGAAAATAATCAAAACACTGTCTGAATATAAAGACATTTTTGCATGGTCATATGACGACACGCTGGGTCTAAGTATGGACTTGGTGGTTCACAAATTGCCCACCGACCCGGCATTCCCTCCTGTCAAGCAGAAGTTAAGAAAGTTCAAAACCGACAAAAGTGTGAAGATCAAGGAAGAAATCACAAAATAGTTGGATACAAAGGTCATTCGAGTCACACAATACCCCACTTGGTTAGCTAATATTGTGCGAGTACCAAAGAAAGATGGCAAGACCAGGGTATTTGTTAATTACCGCGATCTCAACAAATCAAGTCCCAAGGATAACTTTCCATTACCAAATATCCACATTTTGATTGACAACTATGCCAAGCATAAGATTGGTTCTTTTGTGAATTTCTATACGGGATACCACCAGATCTTGATGGATGAGGAAGATGTAGAAAAGACAACATTCATCACACTATGGGGGACTTATTTCTACCGGGTGATGCCATTTGGTTTGAAAAACGTTAGGGAAACCTATATGAGGGCAATGACTATTGTGTTCCAGGACATGATACACAAGGAGATTGAGGTTTGTGTGGATGATGTGATCGTAAAGTCAAAGCAACAGGCCGACCATGTCGCAGATTTGAGGAAGTTTTTCCAAAGGCTCCGCAAGTACAATCTTAAGCTTAACCCTGCCAAGTGTGCATTTGGTGTTCCGTCTGGAAAACTGTTGGGATTCATAGTCAGTCGTCGAGGCATTGATTTGGACCCATCGAAAATCAAAGCTATCCAAGAATTACCACATCCAAGGAACAAGACTGAGGTGATGAGTCTACTCGGGCGTTTGAACTACATCAGCTAGTTTATTGCTCAACACATAACAACTTGTGAGCCCATCTTTAAGTTTCTAAAGAAGGATTCTGCGGTCAAATTGACAGATGAGTGCCAGGAGACATTTGATAAGATTAAGGGGTACTTGTCTAACCCACCCGTATTGGTCCCGCCGGAACCCGGGAGGCCTTTAATTTTGTATTTGACAAGTCCTGGACAGTTCATTTGGTTGCATACTGGGTCAACATGACATCACCGGAAGAAAGGAGCAAGCCATCTATTATCTCAGCAAGAAGTTCACATCATATGAGGTTAAGTATACTCCCCTTGAAAGGACATGTTGCGCCCCGACTTGGGTGGAACAAAAGTTGAAGCATTATCTGTAGTCCTACACTAATTACCTCATTTCTCATTTGGACCCTCTAAAATATATTTTTTAGAAGCCTATGCCCACGGGAAGACTTGCAAAGTGGCAGATTCTGCTCACATAGTTTGACATTATCTATGTGACTCGGACCGTGAGGAAAGCCTAAGTATTGGCCGATCATTTGGCCGAGAATCCGGTGGACGAAGAGTATGAACCATAAAGAACATATTTTCCCAGTGGAGAGGTGATGCATATTGATGAGGTGGAGTAGGTTAAAAAACCAGGTTGGAAACTTTTCTTTGATGGAGCCGCTAACATGAAAGGTGTCGGAATAAGGGTTGTGCTCATTTCTGAAATTGGGCATCACTACCCTATCACATCCCAGCTTCGTTTCTATTGTACCAACAACATAGCTAAGTATGAGGCATGCATTTTAGGATTGAGGTTAGCTATAGATATGGGAGTTCAGGAGGTCTTGGTTTTGGGAGACTTGGATCTTGTGGTGCACCAGATTCATGGAGAATGGGGGACAAGGGATTTAAAGCTCATATCGTATCGGCAATGTTTGCATGATCTTTCTCAACGGTTTTGATCAATAGAATTCAAGCATATTCCAAGGATCTATAACGAGGTTGCCGATGCTTTGGCTACCTTGGTATCAATGTTGCAACATCCAGACAAAGCTTATGTCGACCTTCTGCATATTCAAGTTCATGATCGGCATGCCTATTGTAATATGGTTGAGGAAGAACTTGATGGTGAACCGTGGTTCCATGATATCAGGGGGTATATCAGGAAGGGGGTATATCCGATACTAGCCACAGGTGATCAAAAGAGAACAATTTGACATTTGGCTAGTGGATTTTTCTTGAGCAAGGGAATTTTGTACAAAAGAACTCCAGATCTTGGGCTGTTGAGGTGCATCGATGCTAAGCAAGCCACGACTATCATGACCAAGGTACAATTCGAAGTTTGTGGGCCATATATGAGCGGGTATGTTCTGGCAAAGAAGATTCTTCGAGCAGGGTATTATTGGCTCACCATGGAACGAGATTGCATCAGCTTTGTGCGTACGTGTCATCAATCGCAGATACACAGAGACTTGATTCATTCTCCACCATTTGAGTTGCACACAATGTCAACACCGTGGCCCTTTGTTACTTTGGGCATGGATTTCATTGGACCAATAGAGCCCGCGACATCAAACGGACACAGGTTCATTCTGGTTGCCATTGACTATTTCACTAAGTGGGTTGAAGCTAAAACCTTCAAATCTGTGACCAAGAAGGCAGTGGTCGATTTTGTTCATTCAACTATCATTTGTCGGTTCGGAATCCCAAAGGTAATCATCACAGACAATGGCGCTAACCTTAACAGTCATTTGATGAAAGAAGTATGCCAACAGTTCAAGATTACGCATCGGAATTCCACTCAGTATCACCCAAAGGCGAATGGAGCTGTCGAGGCGGCCAACAAGAACATAAATAATATACTTCGGAAAATAGTGCAAGGTTCCAGGCAATGGCATGAGAAGTTGCCTTTTGCTTTGCTAGGTTATCGCACTACTGTTTGCACTTTAGTAGGTGCAACTCCTTATTTATTGGTATGTGGTACTGAAGCAGTAATACCCGCAGAAGTTGAAATTACATATCAAGCTGAAGCAAAAGGTATGTTCGCCCCAAATTGGCAGGGTCGTTCATCGTAACACGAGTGTTGTCTAATGGGGCTTTGTATTTAACAGATATAGAAGGCAAATGTGTATATATGGTTGTCAATTCTGATGCAGTCAAAAGATATTACGTATTATTTATTTGGTTTAAATTGTGTTATTTGTACTTGGCATGTTTTGAAGATTGGAATGACAAAGGCATTTTATTCTGCTATCTAAACCCTTTACCCTTTGTTACCCCTTTGAGCATTATTTATTTTCTTTCATACCCCTCTTTTGGAATCAGTAGTAAAGTTCAGAAATACGGACACAAAAGGTGAATAAACAATAAAAGAGGAAAAGGAGGAGAAAAAGATAAAGAGGAAAATGGAAAAGAACAAAGAAAAAAAAAGAGAAAAAAAAGAAAAAGAGAAAAGTAATAAATACAAAGCAATTCCTATGACATGAACTACGTTCGACTTATTTCATTTTAAGGATACGTAGGCAGCCTCACGGTTCGGTCCCATCAAAATAAAATTTTAAAAGCCCGCAAGCAAGGAAACTGGGGCAGAAGTTGTGGTTCTGCAAAAGATCTGATTCCAAAAGTTGTAGTTGTGAACCCATTCAAGTTGTTTTGAGCCTTTATCCTTTCTTTTTAACCCCATCCAAAAGCCAATATTAAAGTCCAAAGAAATATCTTCCGACCAATATTTGAGAGTACCAAGTCGAGCGAGATAGAGGTATGATTCACATCAAAGGTAACACTCCGTGCTGCACAAGGGAAAATGAATAAATGAGAGAGTCCTATTGGTGAAAACCCTCATGGGCACCCTAGGGCGACAGAAAGATGAGAGAAATCAAAATGAAAGAGTCTTACTGGTGAAAACCTTCATGGGCACCGTAAGGCGACATTGAGTGGAGAGACGAACAAATAAGAGGGGTCTGTTGGTGAAAACTCTTCAAGGCACCACAAGCCGAACAAGGTTGGTGACTTTGCAAAGAGATTGGAAATATGGAATCCCGGGGCATAAAGTGTCACATCCCAAACTACCTCTTACACGTGACTAGCACCCAGCTAACACCACCTGCCAGGCAAACCCCTTTCTCTAATGTTTAACCATTTAGACAAACATTGAGAGAGAAAAATGCGGGTCTAATAGTATTATTAATAATTAAAGAGGTAATGATTATCGCCCAATACCTCGGTCAATAGATAGAAAAAACCAACAACAACTCAAATAATAAAACTCTTGCCCAATCCCACTCTAAGACCAATATGAGTTTTATTGTCGGGCATGCAAACCCCAAAGAAAAAAAAATACTAACATGAACTAGGTAAGTCTAAAACGAAAGCCTCCACGAACCATGCGGTGGCTCACCTCAACAATAGGATCTACTCGAACAACCTCGTCAATCACTAGCTCTATCTCCCGCAACGGTATCTGTATAGAAATGCAGGTAAGGAGTGAGTTATACGTAAATATAACCCAGTAAGATCCTCGACCCGCCACTTTAAATACCTCAGGAACAAGTATTAGAAAATACAAATGCACCACAATATGAATGATATAGTAAATATGATAATTACGCAATAACTCAATATATGTGTATCAACAGAGTTAATAAGAATTAACCAACAAGAGTATCCACTAAGGACTTATCATAATTGCAGTGAAAGAAATTTACCAACACACCAAGAGTCCACCACGGCACCACAATGCCTCAAATATATAACAGAGCATACACAATGCTCGGGTGATGTACAAAGGCATACACAATGCCCCAACATCATGGCGCACAGCCGTATCAAACTCAACATCATGGCGCACAGCCGTATCAAACTCAATATCATGGCGAACAACTGTATCAAACTCAACATCATGGCACACAGCCATATCAAACTCAATATTAAGGCGCACATCCGTATCAAACTCAATATCATGGCGCACAGCCGTATTAAACTCAACGTCATGGCGCACATCCGTATCAAACTATAAAACTCAACCTCATGGCGCACAATTGTATCACACTATCAAACAACTTATAAAATAATTTTTTTTCTTTCATAAAATAATATATATGCGGCTAGTCTAAGACCACCGACTCTACCAAGAGCACGCTTGTCCCAACACGTGGACCAGGCAGGGAAAACACACTTTCAAAACGGATTTTAGAAAAGCAAGTATCAAAGCTTAAAGTCTCACTTACCTCGCTAATGGAAGTTCCCCAACCTTGTAATATCCAAAACACCAACAAAATGGCCTCCAATGGCCTCAATCTATGCAAAATATTGATTAACGATGTCAATTATGTTGGTCGAGGTTATTTCATAATTTTTTAACTAATTAAATCAAAGTCAATTAAAGAGTCAACTCAAGTCAATATGGTCAAATTCCCGAACTAACTAGTTAGCCATAAGACGTAGAGTCCAAATCTACAATCATGTTACAATCTTAATGTCAATTGATATGTCAAATCCCAATCCTTAATTTCCGGCTTAAAGCTAAACCTCATCATTCTACACCCCAAACAATGAGTTTAAAGGTGAAAATATACTCCAATATCGCCATCCAACTCATTATTCAATATATAATTTAATAAATTAATACCATAACCCAAGAATAAAATGTTAATAATGGAACAATCCATTAGTACCTTGAATGCATTTAACAATAGTTGCAGTTCACGTCGTTGTTGTAAGAACAGTATGAGTCTGCGCCGTTTTCCCCAACAAATATTGCCTAATATCTTCTCTTGGCTTCACAATAGTGTATGGTAATGATAACAATAAATTTTTCTCTTAATCACAGCAGAGACATCATAACAAATATACCTCTCCATCATTGGATGCTGTCATCACATAACTCCGAAGTGACCCCGCCCTTAGTTCGTTGTTCTCCAATTGCTTTCAAAAGGCTAAGCTAGCGTTTGACCATAGATCCCAAATTTATTTAGAAAAATTTAATTTGTGTGAAGTTTGGTTTGAAGATGAAAATGTGTTTGGACATACGTTTTCAAAACATATTTTCCAATATTATTTTGGGAAAACATGTATATAATTCCCAAGTTTTGGGATTTTGACATAGCTGATTTTGGGATTTGAAATTTGGAATTTTACTAAAATATGAGCAAAATTTATGGTCAAACATGAGATTTGAAAATAAATCCCAAATTTATTTTGAGAAAATTCATGGCCATACGGGGCCTAAATATTTGGTCATAGGTCATTACACGTGACCAGTTAAAAAATATTATTGGCCTTGGCCCTTTTTCTTATTTTCTACCTATACATATTAAAAGTCCTTTGAAACCGACTAAATATGCAATTGTAATGAGGTCCGCTAATCACTTATTTGATACTTTTTTTTTTTACTACTTTAGTATTTCACTTAATAGCTATAAATAAAATAAATTTTAAAATTTCACAATTAATAAACATATAAAAATATTTCGGATTATTACATAAAGTATGACAACTGAAAGGTGATTGGTTGAATAGGCTGGGCTGATTAATCTAAATGTATGTCATGATCATTGGTGCCAGCTGCTTATTACTCCCAAACGCACACGCAAGTATACGTGATCGACAAATAATATATGATTGTAAGTCCAGATATCGTACCCACAAGGACTTGTGATTAACTATCAACTAAATTAAACAAAACAATTAATATATTCAAGAGAATCCTAACGTATGAATATTTAACTAAAATTAATTTAGAGTAACAAATTAATAGATCAAAGAAAATAAGTTGGTAGAATTTGGCACGAATTCAATGAGAGACGATATTCTAGAGTTATGGATTAGCTAACAATCCCGTTGAGTTTTTCACTTAAATTATCTAATTAATTTATCTAGTTTATTTATTGACAAGGTTAATATTACTCTTAGCCTTCTCCCGAAGTACTACTCGTCTATTCAATCTAACCTAACGACTATATTCCTATGGAATTAGAATTAACAAGAACGAATTAATAATTCCTGTATAATAACCAAGCAAGGAAATTAGGTATATTCCTATCCTAACCGCAAATCAGCCCCCCTCATAGTTAAGATCTTGCTCTACTCAATCTTATATGCAATCTAGAATTCTTTCTCCCGGGTTCAATCCTAGATTCGTAGATAGTATTCAATTGGTGATCAAGCAATCAAATAATTAAGCGCAATATTGAATAAATAAACCAATATGATAAAATAATAAGAACAATTCAAGCTTCAAACTACAATGTTCATGTAGCACCCAAAACTATAGAACTAATAAATTATGAGATTAAAGTAAGAGAAGAGAAAAAAAACTAGTTAAAAGTCTCCTCCAAGCCTGGGTTGTGTTCCTCCACGTGAATTCTCCTCCAAAGTATGTTAGATCTCCTCCAAATTAGGTTTAGGACCCTTTTTATACAGATTGAGATCGTATAGGGTCGAAATAACCTTGCCGCGGACGAATTAGAAAAACCCTCTGCCCCAGCGTCCAAGCCAGCGCCTAGCGCTGAAAATAGTGAGTTTGCCGCTTGCCCTTTCAATTGTCTTCTCCAGGTATGTTTTTGCCTTCATTTGTATTTTAATTGTATCCTATGTTCTTGTCTTCAAATTGGGGGTACAAAAACCAAAGGGTGTCCCCTATTTTTTTATTCATTTAATTTTCTTTCTTTTTCTTCCGTATTTTATTCAATTTTGCTCCAAATTTCTTCATCTTCATACAGCTTTATTCCTACACAATTAAAATATAATATTAAGCATAATATCATATAATTAACACTCAAATGGTGATTAAAAGTACTAGAATATGAGATAACAATGGGTAACTATATGCATTTTTTGCCGAATATCTTGCTCGTCCTCGAGTAAGCATTAAAACCACTCTAAATAAATCAAGCCTAGAAACACCACCACTTTGGTTGATACTAACAATGAGGCCTTATATCAACTCAAACCATTAGATATACATTTTCTTATCACCGTGCAAGATATACAAGTCACAAATAAACAACAACTTCTAACATCCTAACCTCAGAGACGGACTCTAACTTACCACATTTAAGCTTGCTCACCTACTCTGTCAAAGAAGCTAATAACATCACCTATCTATCATGAAACAAGTGCCCTAACAAGAATAAATAGTCCATACACTCAAATTAAAGAATGAATATAATTTAAGGACATTGCATCAAAGAACAACTCTCTCACTCACAAAGAATTCACATGCATGCACAAAGAACCATATGCTTGCCCATTACGTTCGTGTGCTTGAATAGAATCAAATAGGACTTTAACAGGCTGTAATATTTGCTATGGGACGGGTAGGGGAATTATATAATAGTGACTTACATTTCCCTAAGCACTTTGAACTTTCAGACTTCATCACCCATTATTTTCATCTCTTCACTTTTATTTTTCAGCCCTCTCTTCATCTATTGTTTCACAAGTATACCCTCAAATCAAGAATGTTTCAAATTTTTTTTAAACCAATTTTTTTTCATGTTAGATTCTTTTCAAGAGGGATTTTTTCATCACTTTTCAGCTATCATTGGTCACCATTTTTTACTTAATCATCCCTTTCTTCAAATTTATTCATTAATATCACGCTCTAAGCAACAATGCTCAAGGAAGCATTATGCAAAAATTAGGGATTCAAACAAAAGGATCAGGGCAAAAATACGGCTTTCAAACAAAAGACTACAAGCTCAAAGGGCTAACTAGCGGTACAATATTTGAAAAGGCTAAAATTCACAAGACATATCAAAGAAAGCATATTATCATCTTCTGAACAGAGCATCACTTTTATTTCACTTCAATAACATGCAAGGCAAGTTCTAGACTAAGATGCAAAACATGGAATACGTGTAAGAAATCCTCACCCCACATGGCACAAGTATCAATCAAGATGGATCAATTCTACTCTAAGACAGAGAGGGTCATAGCGAAAAACAAAATAAGAATAAGCTATATACATAGTCACAACTCTGAGCTTAGGTGTAAGAAAGTTTGCAATTTTATTCATTACTCAAGCACTCAGAGGAAGTATTACTCAAGCTTAGGCCTAAATATGCTAGTATCAAACAAGTCATAAAGCCTTTTCTTCTCCTAAAAAAATCTAATCCTAAAAATAAAATTAAAAAAATTACCCAGTTCAAGTTACATCCCGTGGAAAAGAACCGATGCAAAAAGAAAAATCAAGGGGGATTATTATCTAACTAAAACTAACTAGAAACAAACAATTTTTTTTATTGGACCTTCATCCCTCAAGAAAGTTGTCCACAATATCCATCGTCGGGAAAAGTCCCAATTTTTCTCTTTTTTTCTCTTTTTTTTGTTTTTTTATTTTTAACAAAGACAACTACAGTAAGAACGAGTACTACAACTAAGATAAGATAGCACAGAAAATCACCCAGACAATCTCCTCACCCCACACTTAAAATTGTGCAATGTCCTCAATGCACACTGAAAATAACAAGAAGGTAAAAGAGACTCCCTAGTAGGCCAAAGGCCGAAGAATTAGCAGCTCACGGGATACTCAGACTTCTCCTAGGCATGATCCCTTGTGCGGGTACCTCACACTTAGTTTCAACTACCTACTCGCTTTTGCACATGCCTATTGGTTTTGACTCCATGCTCCTAATCCTACAAAACACAAAAATAATACTACAAAAAAGCACAATAAAATAAAAAAAATAAACAAAAGAAAAAGAAAAAAATAGAATTAGGTTGTTTCCCAACAAGAGCTTGAATTAACATCGCGGAACGACCCTATAACTTTCATCACTTTTTCTTCCACTTTGAGGATATGAATTGCGCCCACAATTTTGCTTCAATTTTTGTATCACGTTCCTGGGGCGGTGGTGTAAAATTAAAGGAACAAAGCAATAGATATCACATCTTGCACTCCTTGGCCCTTAAGTGAGGAATGCCGTTTTGCCTCCTTGATATGGCAAATTTCAGAATATAAATACTTTGTTCCTCATTCATTGACTCCTCCATATGCTCGACTGGATTAATTCCCATGTCACCAACTAAACACAATGTTGAAAAGTGTTTAGAATGAGGTCCAATACGCTCCAACTCCAAAATTGCATTATTTTTGACATCCTCTATTTTGCACTCTTCGTCAACCTTAGCATCATTAATAATATTTTGGTCTAATAATTGGTATTCTTGTTTTAGCTCCTCAATTTTGTCTAGAAGATCTTTTTCAGCTTTACACAACTTACTACTAAATTATTGGGCATTACATGCATCAACCTTTGCACTCATATCTGCATCCAAGTTCCACACAACCAAGCTAAACCTGTCAATTTCTCGTGCAAGATCAACTCTCTCCTTAGACCAATCATTTAACAATATTGTTAGCAAACAACACCGTTGTGCATATTCTCTTAATCGATAATATTCATCACAATACCAATCCTTACTCCCATATTTAAATTCAGACTTCCAAGATGTCATGTCATGACAAGCCCAAAAATACGAGCCATAAAAATCTTCTGTCAACCATGCGTCTTCATCAATAACCTTATCTCTGTATGCTTCATAATTTAAATGCATGTCATGATCATTGGTGCCAGCTGCTTATTACTCCCAAACGCACACGCAAGTATACGTGGCCGACAAGTAATATATGATTGTAAGTCCAGATATCGTACCCACAAGGATTTGTGATTAACTATCAACTAAATTAAACAAAATAATTAATATATTCAAGAGAATCCTAACGTATGAATATTTAACTAAAATTAATTTAGAGTAACAAATTAATAGATCAAAGAAAATAAGTTGGTAGAATTTGGCACGAATTCAATGAGAGACGATATTCTAGAGTTATGGATTAGCTAACAATCCCGTTGAGTTTTTCACTTAAATTATCTAATTAATTTATCTAGTTTATTTATTGACAAGGTTAATATTACTCTTAGCCTTCTCCCGAAGTACTACTCGTCTATTCAATCTAACCTAACGACTATATTCCTATGGAATTAGAATTAACAAGAACGAATTAATAATTCCTGTATAATAACTAAGCAAGAAAATTAGGTATATTCCTATCCTAACCGCAAATCAGCCCCCCTCATAGTTAAGATCTTGCTCTACTCAATCTTATATGCAATCTAGAATTCTTTTTCCCGAGTTCAATCCTAGATTCGTAGATAGTATTCAATTGGTAATCAAACAATCAAATAATTAAGCGCAATATTGAATAAATAAACTAATATGATAAAATAATAAGAACAATTCAAGTTTCAAACTACAACGTTCATGTATCACCCAAAACTCTAGAACTAATAAACTATGAGATTAAATGAAGAGAAAAAAAACGAAGAGAAGAAAAACTAGTTAGAAGCCTCCTCCAAGCGTGGGTTGTGTTCTTCCACGTGAATTCTCCTTCAAAGTATGTTAGATCCTCCCAAATTAGGTTTAGGACCCCTTTTATACAAGTTGAGATCATATAGGGCCGAAATAACCTTGTCCCGGACGAATTAGAAAAAATCCTCTGCCCTAGCGTCCAGGCCAGCGCCTAGCACTGTACCTGGCAATGAAAACAATGAATTTGCCGCCTACTCTTTCAATTATCTTCTCCAGGAACGTTTTTGCCTTCATTTGTATTTCAATTTTATCCTATGTTCTTATCTTCAAATTGGGGGGGGGGGGGGGGGGGGAAAAAAAAAA
>MU755246.1:129561-161513 GCA_026770625.1 Nicotiana glauca
TTCATTTAGTTTTCTTTCTTTTTCTTTCGCGTTTTATTAAAATTTGCTCCAAATTTCTTCATCTTCATACCGCTTTATTCCTATGCAATTAAAATATAATAGTAAGCATAATATCATATAATTAACAATCAAATGATGATTAGAAGTACTAGAATATGAGATAACAATGGGTAACTATATGCATTTTTTGTCGAACATTACTGCTTCACTCAGATAAGTCACTTTTCCTTTTCTCCCTCAAACAGTAATCCTAACTCTCGAAGTCATTGCATTTCATTTCTTTTGGGTTTATTTCTCTAAGGTTTTTCCAATGTCAGCGTTGTTTAAGCAAATAAGAAAGGATTTCAAAGCTTACTACCAACTTCCAAATTGCACAAAGCAAAGTGCGGCAAAAATATACTAGAAATAGCATGATGCAAAGTGAAAAAATATGGTGTTAGTGAAAGCTCCATTGGTTGAGTGGTTTGTAAATTTTGTGGAAGATAAAGAGGTTCAGGTAGGAAGGAAAGAAATGTTAAACAACGAGTTGAGTGTAGAGCACTCGGGTCATTCAGGGTCCTGTGGTTCAAAGTCAGTCAGAAAGGCAAACAATTCTTGACCAGTTCAAAGCAGCCAGTTAGAACGAAACACGGCGGTGGAAAGACCACCTTCAGCAAGAATGGCGTAGACTAACCACCACATTTTTCAAACTGATAAAGTTTTCTTTGATTGAAACAGGGGCAAGAAATTTCATTTGTTCCGGGTAACCCCTGTGAGGAAAGCATGTACCGGACAGGTTCGACCGTAAATCTTCAGGACCCGCCTGGATAATGGGATTTAATTTGGAGTTCTCAGAACCCTCCTAGATTATGTGACTTAGTTGAATTCTAAGACCTTCGTGGATAACAGGATTTTGCATAAGCTCTACCTTTAGGAAATATAAGTTGACTTTAAAGATTCCATTTTTAAGATAAGATTAATTTGAAATTCTCAGGACCCTCCTGGATAATGGTACTTAGTTAAATTCCAAGACCTTCATGGATAACAAGATTTTGCATAAGCTCTAACTTTAGGAAATATAAGTTGACTTTAAAGCTTTCATTTTTAAGATGAGATTCAATTTGAAATTTTCATGGCCCTCTTGCATAATAGGATTTAGTTTAAATTCATAGAGATTTTGGGTAACATGATTTGATTAACATTCACAAATGTGCCCAGATACCAAACGGGGGCAGAAAATGTTTCTTTGTTTTGTCTGTTTAGTTGTAATTAGACACCCACCTGGAGAACAAGGGAATACATTTCAGGTTTTGGTAATCATGTGCCCATCTGGACAACAAGGGAATACAGTTCAAGTTTTGGTAATTAGGCACCCAACTAGAGAACAAGGGAATACAGTTCAAGTTTTAGTAATCAGGCGCCAACTTGGAGAACAAGGGAATACAATTCAAGTTTTGGTAATCAGGCACCACCTGGAAAATAAGGGAATACAGTTCAAGTTTTGGTAATCAGGCGCCCACCTAGAGAACAAGGGAATACAGTTCAAGTTTTGGTAATCAGGTGCCTGCTTGGAGAATAAGGGAATACAGTTCAAGTTTTGGTAATCAGGCGCCCACCTGAAGAACAAGGGAATAATGTTCAAGTTTTGGTAATTAGGTGCCCACCGGGAGAACAAGGGAATACAATTCTGGTAATCAGGACTACAATTCAAGTTTTAGTAATCAGGTGTCCACCTGGAGAACAAGGGAATACAATTCAAGTTTTGGTAATCATGCATCCACCTGGAGAATAAAGCAATACAGTTGCTGAACCATGGCATGGGAACCCGAATGCTGAGAGCTGGTCGATCATCGAGGACAAAATCTAGCAATATGACCCGTATCACCACAAGTATAATAAGTCCTCGGCTGCTAAGACTGCTGAGCCTGATGACCTAAATGGCCACCCCAAAAACTCTGGAGCGGCAGTGCACTGATAGGAGCTGGTGGTGCACTATAGGACTGCTGATAACAATTGTGCATTTTATCCTTTACCAGCATCAATGTCCCTTAGGCCAAATTAAGTGTAACTCTTTTAATTGTGTAAGAGGTGTACCATCCTAATTAAATCTCCGATGGCCCTCGTATTAATCATATAACTTAGATACTAAAAAATGAATTTCATAGTTTGCTTTAGGCGTGTTAATTAAATAATTATCATGGCTACGGGTATGGTTCCCATGATGTAGTTGTGATTTGTAATTACTAAAATTCGGGTGTACATTTCATGTGACCCGATTCTAATTTCAAATAAGGTTAAATAGAACGTGTCGTGAACCATGGGTGCATTCCATGTAGCGTGGCTTACGATATGTTTTAAATAACCTTGAATTTTTTTGAATTATTAAAAGAGGCTAAAAAGTTAAAAATGCACAATATGTTTAAAACGTGTAAAAATCAGATAATTAGGCCAATAATAATAGTCGAGCGATCGTGCTAAAACTACGAAATTCGGGAATTCCTAACACCTTCTCTCGGGTAAAGATAATTCCTTACCCGTATTTTTGTGTTCGCAAACCATAAATAGGAGTCAACTTTCCTCGATTCGGGATTTAAAATCGGTAACTTGGGACACCATAAATTATCACAAGTGGCGACTCTGAACTTAAAAAATAATCCCATTTTGATTGTCATTTAAATTGAAAAAACTCCCTTATACCCCTTTCGGGGGTAGGAAAAAGGAGGTGTGACAATGCAAATGCAGTATCGTTGGGCAGAATGTATAAATAGCACACTTCATGAATTTTTGTTCATTTCCACCATTTTCAAGTCGGTTTTGAGCTTTTGGAGGGATTTTGAAGAGAGATTCAAGGGGTTTTAAGTGAGGTAAGTTGCTTGAGCTCTAGTACTCCTATCTATGGTGTTTTCCCTTTGTTTTATCAATTAATTAGTGGAAATTAGGGGTGAAGATTAGGGGTTAGGGCTTGGGAATTTGGAGAGCTTGATTTGAGAATTTGAGTGATAAAATGGAGTCGGATTTTCATAAATTTTATATGTATGGAATCGTGAGTGAATGGGCTTTCTAGTTTTGTGACCTTTTTCGAATTTTTAGACGTGGGTCTAGGGCCCTGATTTGAACCAATTTCAGGTTCTTGGTGTAATTAGATAGTTTTTCTTGTGGAATTCAATCTATTAGCATGTATTGATGGTATTGTATTGGTTGTGAATAGATTCAGAGCATTTTGAGGCCGAGTCGAGGGACAATATCATCGTAGAGTATACATTTAATCAGCTTGAGGTAAGTTACTATTTTAAATCTAGTCATGAGGGTATGGAACCCTGTATGTTTTGCCATATGACTATTTTGAGGTGGCGCACATGTTTGGTAACGAGCGTGTGGGCATGCTCCGTTAGGGATTGTGACTTGGTCCATCCTGTATTAACTGTAAAGTTGAATATTTTGTTGAAACCACATGCTTCTTATGTGTTTTAGAATGAATTTTTGTAAATCAGGCTAGATGCCATGTTTAGGCCTTATGCCAGTGTTATTTGGACCCTTAGAGGTCTTTTATTGCTATCCTCTCATTGTTTTCGATTGGAAATCTATACTCAGTCATGTTTATACTTATTTACTACATAACTCAGTCTCTATTACTCCATTGTGATGCATCATATAAATGTGGTTTGTGCTGAATGTCTTTTTTTCTGAGAGCTTGAGAGGATGGAGAGGTTATGACTGAGTGAGACCGAGGGCATGATTAGTGAGGATATTTATGGGATCGAGCAGCATGCCATATCATGTTTTACTGATTCATGACTGAGTGAGGTCGAGGGCCTGATTGATTTATGCCATGATTGGCTTGTTATAGAGCTTGGGCTGAAGGAGCCCCTTCGGAGTGTGCACACCTCCAGTGAGCGCAAGTACCTACTGAGTGTGAGTGCCAAGTGCCAAGTGCTGAGTGACTGGGAGGCATGAGTGATGGAGAGGTTTTCCCCAGGGGCTGTATACGAGCGATGGTGAGGTTTGCCCGAGGGCCTGTATATGAGTGATGTTTGCTTGATGGGCTGTTTATGATTTCATCATTTTCCTCACTCTCGTATTGAACCAATGTTCGAATATTGTTGAAAGATGTTTTTAAATGAGTTTACTAGAACTAGATTTAAACAAGATGATTTGACTCAAACTATGGTCTTAAAAGCATGCTGTATTTTTACTGAGTTTCTGTGATATGAACTTACATGCAATATTTTCTCGTTACTACTTCTTAGTCTTTATTTATTGTTGTTACTTACTGAGTTGGCATACTCATGTTACTCCATGCACCTTGTGTGCAGATTCATGTGTATCTGGACACGATTGAGGCTGTTGACTATTCTAGTTACAGATTTTTCTCGGAGATAGCAAGCTTCCAGGCGATTGCAGCCCAGCTCTTCTCCCTCTTTATCTTACCTTAGTTGTATTAAGTTATTTCCAGACTATGTTAGTCTTGATATTGTAAGACGGTTGTAGTACATGCTCATGACTAGTGAACCCTCGATGTCGGGCTTTCTTTTCCGCACTTTTATTTTGATTTGAACTCCTTTATGAAGGTTTTATATTAAATATCTTTGGAATTATCTTTGAAATAAAAATGTCGATTTGTTTTGATAATGTGTCAGCTTTCCTAGTACCACGATAGACACCATCACAACAAGGATGGTTTTTGGGTCGTGACAAGTTGGTATTATAGCCTAGGTTACATATGTCTCACGAGTCATGAGCGGGTTTAGTAGAGTCTTGAGGATCGGTACCAAGATGCTTGTACTTATCTTCGAGAGGCTACAGAACCCTTAGGAAACTTCACACTCTTGAATTCTTATCGTATGAATCTGTTGACACTAGTAACTAAACTACTGTTATTTTATTCTCATATAGATGGTGAGGATACGTGCTACCGGTCAAGATGGACGGCCAAAGTACCACTAGTTGGGGCCATGAGAGGTGGAGGTCACAGTTGAGGCTGTGGTAGGGGCATGTTATAACCCGCACAGCAGCTAGGGCTGCACCTATAAATCTGCTAGTTGCCCCAGTACATGATCAGTTCCCAGTTATGGATGCCCCAGCGGGACCAGGTCAGGCACCGACTGTGCCTATTGTTATTTTGGATGTTCAGGATACCTTAGCTTAGATTCTGACCTGTGCACCAGTGTTGCTCATGCGGTCTCTGTTACTTCTACAGTAGCTACTTCCCAGGTCGGGAGAGACACTCAGACTCCAGCCACCTGTACACCTGAGCAGGTTGTTCAGGGACTTCAGACACTAGGGGCACCACCAGCCCAGCCAGTTGCACCTACTTAGGATTATGTGGTTTTAGTCATGCCTGATGATAAGCAACGTATATTGGAGTGGTTTGGTAGACTTCAGCCTCCGACTTTCAATGGTGCATAGGGAGAGGATGCCTAGGGTTTCTTGGAGAAGTGTTAGAGGATTCTCCGTACAACGAGTATTCTGGAGACAAATGGTGTCTCTTTCACTAAATTTAAGTTTTCTCGAGTTTCCTTCACTTGGTGGGAGGCTTATGAGAGGTATAGGCATGTTGGTACAGCGCCCCTTACCTGGTAGCAGTTCCCCGTTCTCTTCTTGGAGAAGTATATGCTGAAGTCCCGTAGAGAGGAGTTGCGCAAGCAGTTTTAGTAGTTGCGTCAGGATGATATGACTGTGACGCAATACTGTCACACCTCCTTTTTTACACACCCAAAGGTGTATATAGGGAGTTTTTCCAATTAAAGTGACAATCGAAACGGAATTATTTATTTGAAGAATCAGAGTCGCTACTTGGGATAATTTATAGTGTCCCAAGTCACCGGTTTAAATCCCGGACCGAGGAAAGATTGACTCTGTTTTACAGTCCGCGAACACAGAAATCCGGGTAAGAAATTTTATCAACTCGGGAGAAGGTGTTAGGCATTCCCGAGTTCCGTGGTTCTAGCACGGTCGCTTAAACTATCATAATTGGCCTATTATCTGAATTTAATACATGTTTAGCCTATTGTGCATTTTATTCCTTTTAAACCGCTTTTAAATATTTTAAAGAAGATTTCAACGTCATCTAAAATGAGTCTTTGGACCACGCCACATGAAATACATCCGAAGCTTGAGACACATTTTATTTAAAGTTGTGAGATTTGGATTTGGGTCACATGAAATGCGCACCCGAATTTAGGAAGGTAAATTATTAAAATAACACGCCTAAAGCAAACTACACGTTTTTTAATTTTGCGAGAGCCATTAAAAATTCAACTAAATGGCACACCTTGATTCCTAAAGGATTACAATTAATTAAATGAGGGCCATGGGTTTTGAAATTTTATTTGGCATGACACACTTCAAATTATTCCAAAAGATTGCACTCCACTAAAGCAAACTAAAGATGTTTATATTTATTTCCTTCTAAGTTTGAGATTATTGCAAAGGCCATGATTTATTGATATGGAATTATTATTGAATAAATATATGACTTGAGTTATTATGGACCCACCCACCCATATTGGTATCAAATTTGCTATTGACTTAACATCCTTTAATTTGGATCCAAACTATTATATTGTTCACTCTTCATTTTGAATACATCTTCGTATCTTTCCCTATGAACCACAATATCATTGAAGAAAATTATTTTATCTCTCGCGATCTCTATTTTTCACGCTCTTCCTTCATTTTTTGCTCATATCTTTCAAGTTGGTATATAACCAAAATATAATATACAAATCAAAAGAAAATGTGGTGAAAGAAAAATAATGAAAGCATTGGTTAAGAAAAGAATGAACCTTTTATAAATGAAGATCTTCTTCAATACATATGGAGCAAAAAACCTTCAGATTTAATGTACAAACGAACTGCAATCAAAAGCAACGAGCGGAAACCTTCGAACCGAACTCTACTTCGACCTCTTCGGGCTAATATTTTAGGCTATTTTTTAAATTGAGTTTGAAGCTTGTGGATTTGACTTTTGGTGTGATTTAGCTCCTGTTTTTGAGGTATTTTTTGGTCTTAAAAAGGATGAGAATTGCTTGATTTTTTTTATTTTTGAAAGAAAGAAACAAGAAGAAATAATAAAACTTATAGAAATTTCCTTCAGCATAGAAGAAGAAAATTTGTTCTCTCTATTCTACCCCTATTTTTTTTCTCCTTCCCTTCTAAAATTTTTTCTTCTATTTATAGCAAAATTTTTGAAATTTTTCAGATATTTTTTTAATTTTTTTTATTATTTTATTATTTTTTAATTAAAAGAAATCCCACTTACAAATTGCTTTTATTTTTTTATAAAAAAAAATCCTACCTTTATTTAATTTTATTTTTTAAATTTCAACTTTAATTACTTTTATCTTATTTAAAATCCTACTTTTTAAAAGAGAATTCCACTTATTTAACTTTACTTAAAAAACATTCCACTTTCTTTTGCTTTTCTTTAAAAAATGCTACTTTCTTTCACTTTAAATTTTTTAAATTTTCAGATACCATTATATTTATTTTTTAATTCCAACTTTCTTTTATTTTTATTTTATTTTTTAAAATTTTTAACAAAACTTTATTTTTTTTTAATTTTCTACTTTCTTTTACTTTTTAAAAAGAGAATTCCACCAACTTTTACTTTTATATATATTTTTTATTCAAAACTTCCCTTTTTCTTAATTTTTAAATTACTCCAAAAAATTAAAAACAAATTAATATTTTTCGGATTTTTTTTATTTTAACAAAACTTTATTTTATTTTTTTAATTTTCTACTTTCTTTTACTTTTTAAAAAGAGAATTCTACCTACTTTTACTTATCTATATATATATATTTTTTATTCAAAACTTCCCTTTTTCTTAATTTTTAAATTACTCCTGAAAATTAAAAACAAATTAATATTTTTCGGATTTTTTTATTATTAAAAAAAATAAAAAAATATTAATTGTAATAATTAACCTTTTAAATTTTTGTATTTTTACCCTATAATAAAAAGTGTAACAAAGCTAAAATAATTGTAGGTTAAAACCCCCTAAAATATTTACATAGAAGAAGTGATAAAAAATTAAATATTGTCAAAAATTAGGTGCTCACAGCTGCCCCTCTTTGTTTGGAAACATGAAGAGTTTTCAAGCAAAGATAAGGTGAATCATGTGACTAATTTTTTAACATATTTTATTCAAAATGGAAGAAATATGGATAAGAGAAAAGAGAACGAGTGCAACCGAGTCTTGATTTTGGACAACCTACATATCCCGAGTTATAGGGGAATCAGGTCGCGTGTAGTTCAAGAAGTTTGAGATGATAGAGTATATAGAGGTGGAGAGCCGGTCGAGGTGTCGTTCCGTTGAGGTTTCGGTCCGCGGTCCTGGTGTTACATCAATAATCAAAACATGAAAAAGACTAGCTAAGCCTATCAACCATGAGTTACAAGATTCATATCTATACGTCTTCTGAAGCTTGATCTTGAGCCTTCAATGGTTATTCGTGCAGACTTTAGATTTCACCCTTGATGCTTGCTATTTGTAGGTACTAGGTCATTCTTCTTCAACTTTTCGGATAAAGACCAGGCATGCAGTGATTGTGACCTCGGCCATCGACTTCTGCATTTGAATTAACTTCTTTCTTTCTTTTTCTATTCTGGATTGTGACTATGCATTTGAATTAACTTCTTTCTTTCTTTTTCTATTCTGGATTGTGACTATCTTCTGTTGATCACCTCGGAATGTTGGCTCGCATTCTTGCCGCTAGCTTCTCTTGTTGCTGACTTGCATTGTAATGTGCGATGCTTTTCACTTTCCTTCAGGTGGGCGCCTAATTGCTGAACTTGAGCCATCTTCCTTTGACAACTGTTGCCTTCCCTTTGTTCCTCAGGGTGGGTTCCTGCAATCAAAACAAGCAAAACAAACGAAATCTTCTGCCCTAGTTTGCACTAGGAAGATTTGTGAGTTGTTAGCAAAATTGTAAACCACTTGTACTATTGTTGCAATGATGAGAGTAAACCAATTACTAGACTAAGATGTGCGTCTCCTACAAGTAAAACCAAGAAACTTTGACTAACAAATGCGTCTGCTAAAACAAAAGTTGAATGAACCAAACTAGGAAGTGTGTGTCCTAAGGGTGAATTTAAATGACCAAGACTAGGAAGTGCGTCTCCTATGGGTGAAAACTTTAATGACTTAAACTAGGAAGTGCGTCCCCTATGAATGAACTCTCAATTTAGGAAGTGCGTCTCATACAAGTGAAACTTTAATGACTCAAACTATGAAGTGCGTCGCCTATGAATGAACTATCAATTTAGGAAGTGCGTCTCCTACAGGTAAAACTTTAATGACTCAAACTAGGAAGTGCATCTCCTATGGATGAATTATCAATTTAGGAAGTGCGTCTCCTATGGCTAGAAATCAACTTAGGAAGTGCGTCTCCTAGGGGTAAAACTTTAATGACTCAAACTAGGAAGTGCGTCTCCTATGAATGAACTATCAATTTAGGAAGTGCGTCTCCTACAGGTGAAACTTTAATCACTCAAACTAGGAAGTGCGTATCCTATGAATAAACTATCAATTTAGGAAGTGCGTCTCCTACATGTGAAACTTTAATAACTCAAACTAGGAAGTGCGTCTCCTATGAATGAATTATCAATTTAGGAAGTGCGTCTCCTATGGGTGAAAATCAACTTAGGAAGTGTGTATCATAAGGGTGAAAATCAACTTAGGAAGTGTGTCTCCTAGGGGTGAAACTTTAATGACTCAAACTAGGAAGTGCGTCTCCTATGAATGAACTATAAATTTAGGAAGTGCGTCTCCTACAAGTGAAACTTTAATTACTCAAACTAGGAAGTGTGTCTCCTATGAATGAACTATCAATTTAGGAAGTGCGTCTCCTACATGTGAAATTTTAATGACTCAAACTAGGAAGTGCGTCTCCTATGGGTGAAAATCAACTTAGGAAGTGCGTCTCCGAGGGGTGAAACATTAATGACTCAAATTAGGAAGTGCGTCTCCTATGAATGGACTATCAATCTAGGAAGTGTGTTTCCTACAGGTGAAACTTTAATGACTCAAACTAGGAACCGCATCTCCTATGGGTGAAAATCAACATAGAAGGAGCGTCTCATAGGGGTGAAACTTTAATGACTCAAACTAGGAAGTGTGTCTCCTATGAATGAACTATAAACTTAGGAAGTGCATATCGTACAGGTGAAACTTTAATGACTCAAACTAGGAAGTGCGTCTCCTATGAATGAACTATGAATTTAGGCAACGCGTCTCCTATGGGTGATAATCAACTTACGAAGTGCGTCTCCCAGGGGTGAAACTTTATTGACTCAAATTAGGAAGTGCGTCTCCTATGAATGGACTATCAATTTAGGAAGTGCGTTTCCTACAGGTGAAACTTTAATAACTCAAACTAGGAAGTGCGCCTCCTATGAATGAGCTATCAATTTAGGAAGTGCGCCTCCTATGAATTTAAACTTTAATGACTCAAACTAGGAAGTGTGTCTCCTATGGGTGAAAATCAACTTAGGAAGTGCGTCTCCTAGGGGTGAAACTTTAATGACTCAATCTAGGAAGTGCGTCTCCTAGGGGGGAAACTTTAATGACTCAAACTAGGAAGTGTGTCTCCTATGGGTGAAAATCAACTTAGGAAGTGCGTCTCCTAGGGGTGAAACTTTAATGACTCAAACTAGGAAGTGCGTCCCCTATGAATGAACTATCAATTTAGGAAGTGCGTCTCCTACAGGTGAAACTTTAATGACTCAAACTAGGAAATGCTTCTCCTATGGATGAACTATCAATTTAGGAAGTGTGTCTTTTACAGGCGAAACTTTAATGACTCAAAATAGGAAGTGCGTCTCCTATGGATGAATTATCAATTTTGGAAGTGCGTCTTCTATGGGTGGAAATCAACTTAGGAAGTGCGTCTCCTAGGGGTGAAACTTTAATGACTCAATCTAGGAAGTGCGTCTCCTATGAATGAACTATCAATTTAGGAAGTGCATCTCCTACAGGTGAAACGTTAATGACTCAAACTAGGAAGTGTGTCTCCTATTGATGAACTATCAATTTAGGAAGTGCGTATCCTATGGGTGAAAATAAACTTAGGAAGTGTGTCTTTTAGGGGTGAAACTTTAATGACTCAAGCTAGGAAGTGCGTTTCCTAAAGGTGAAATCTCAATTTAGAAAGAGCGTCTCCTACCATAAAATATAACTTGAAAAACTTAGTCTATTAAGTGCGTCTCCTAGGGGTGATGTGTGATCTTCTCAATAGCATTTGCATAAGCAGAACTGGGGACTTACACCTGAAAAATTCAAGCTTCCAAGCTTTGATATCATCATAGCCTTCCTCCATGTTTCAGACAAAGAAAACTTGTGATTTTAAATATGGTGGTTGGTTTGTGGCCTTGACTTTGCTGCGATTGCTCCTTCATTTGCCATGATAACTTTGATTTCACCTTGGAAAACGTTGCTTGCTTATTAACTAACCAATTTATTTGCCACCCTTATCACATAAAATACCTTTTCTCCCTTCAGACCCAATACCCTTTATATGTTGCATTGCTCATGAACTGACATTTACCAAACCTTTGTGTCTCGCATGAATCCCAAAGCATGTTAATTGTTACTAGCTTAGTGCTTTATGTTCTTTCCTGACTTATGTTGCTTTGATGTGCTAGCCATATTCTATTTTATGCAATTGGAGTGCTGGTGGCAAATTTTGAAGTCACTCCTTACTTGTTTTGACCAACAGACTCAGGAAGAGGAAATAAACAAGACAAAAGGAACAGAGTAAAGGACAACGGAAAGAGATGATTCCTAACAAGAAAACTACAAATTAGAAACCTATCGGATATGGATACCAACTCTAATGACCATGACATGCACCTGCGACCTATTCTATTGAGCAAATATGATATTCAGCTTTTGTTGTACCTTTTGTCGTGAAACTGGGCTTCAATGATCCGCTCATCCAATCCGATTCACAATCCTTATTCAACTTGTAGTGATCGAAGGGTTTTTACCATCAAGCCTCTCTCATTTTGGTCTTTCTCTCTACTTACAGATGCCTCAAGGTGCCCGTGAGGGTTTTCACCAATAAAACTCTCTCATTTTCATTATCTTTCCCGCTTGGACTGGAGTGTTGCCCCTGATATGAATCACCTCTACCTGCTTAACTTGACATCTCTTGAAGACTGATCAGAAGGTCTTTCTTTGGACCGTAACGTGGGCTTTTGGATATGGTTATAAAGAAAGGGTATCAAGGCTAAAAACAAATCAACATGGGTTCAAAATTACATCTTTCAGAATCAGATTTCTTCCATAATCACAACTTCTGCCCCAGTTTCTTGCTTGGGGATCTTTTGATTTTTTATTTTATTATGACCTGGCCGTGAGGCTGCCTACGTATCCTTTAAGGAATCAGGTCAAACTTAGTTCACAACATAGAAATTACTCTATTGTTGTGATTTTTATTTTCTTTTTATTCATATATTTTATTCTTTATTCTGTTGTTTTGTTGTTTTTCTTTTTTCTTTTTTTCTTTTTTTTTACTTATCTTTTACGCTGGTATTTCTAATCTTTGCTGATGGTTCCGAAAGAGGGGTATGAAAGAAAATAAATAAGGCTCGAAGGGGTAACGAAGGACAAAGTGTTTAGATAGCAGAACAAAAGGCCTTCATCATTCCAATCTTCAAAACATGCCAAGCGCAAACAACACAATTAAACAAACACTTTGTAACATATTCTGATTGTGCTAGACTTGATAACCATATCCACGTATTTGTTTTTTTTCAATTACCGTTGGACAACACTCTTTGTTACCACGAACGTCCCCTGTCAATTTGGGCAAACTTGCCTTAAATTTCAAACTGATGCGGCATGAAGCATAAGGTTTCTTTATGTTCTATCTGCCCCAGTTTCACAGGGTTCGGGCTCAATCTGTTCTTATTTCCCTCAAGTGCCCCTATCATCTTCCCAATTGCTTCATGATTAACCTTTAATATTAGGCCTAGAACTATGCGTGTATGTCATATCACTAGAACCAGCGTAGAAAGAACTATAAAGAGGAGAGAACTAAACAAAAGAAGATGACTAGAAATAACAAAAAACAGAGAATTGCTTTAGACAGATGGGTGAAAGAGTTTGTACAACAAAACAAGCACAATAAACTGGGGTACAACTCTTAGAACAAACCTAGACAACACTAAATGAGATACTACGACCAAAGGAGCTGGGCAAAAATAAAAAGATAGAAGGGTTTGATTTACAAGACAATATCCAGATTAGAACCCTGAAATAACCTGGACAATATAAATGACAACAAAATAAGCCACCAAAAACTCCTCCCTGGCTAACCAAGAGACAGAGCGCCTTTCCAATTACCAAGTACGACATCTCAGCCACTGAGTTCCGCATCAATATTGCCAAGACCATTACCAACTTCAACGTTATCAACTTTACACAACAGGTTCCTAAGAGGATTTGCATGTTCCTTATCATTGTCATTGACCACAATTACCCCTTTTTGAATCATTCTTTTTATTTCCCTTTGGATCTGGTTTGGTATGAGTGGGTTGCCAGTATGCTAAGTAACTAATAATTTCTTGAATTTTGAGATCAAAAGCAAACTTGTTAGTTATTAGTATTTACAGATATGCAATCGCACATTGGGATGCAATGCACCAAAGCATTTCAGCCAGTTCTATCATGTATTTGCTTGGTTGCTTGCGTCATCCCGACCTTTCCTAATCATGACCTCTCCCTTTATTGTCACTCATGCCTTTTTTTAATTATTTTTTTTATTTTTTTTCTTTTAGTTGTCAAATCTCAGCCAGTTCTATCATGTATTTGTTTGGTTGCTTGCGTCATCCCGGCTTTTCTTTATTCCATTCTCTTTTCTTTCTTTATTTAATCTCCTTTTTTTATATACATTTTTTTAGTTGTGGTCGAATCCTATGGAGATTGCCTATGTATCATGACCTCGCATGAATCAGACCAAGCGTAGTTCTTGGCAGATAAGTGCAAAAATGGCTAAAAAAAATTGGATTTTTTTTTTCAAATTTTCCATTAAAAAATGTGTTTATTACAACGACACCTTGTATTACAAGATTAACGGATTCTAAAAGATTCTAACATCAAATTGGCAATACATTCTAAAAATAGACTAACAGACAAATACAAATTTTTATTTTTATTTATTTTTATTTTTTTATTTTAAAAAAAAAATCATCATTATTTCTCAAATAATTTTATAATAATATCCGGTTTTGTCAATACGGCGTTTCAGCACTTTCAAAGAAGATTTAAAGGTTGTGTTTGCTAACTGGACAAAATTTCTGAGAAATGACCAAAGGCTGTTGTTCTTGCAAAAACGGTCTTCCGACGTCCTTTTGGGGACATTCTGCTATTTTGGACAAGAATGAAATCACCTTACTTATGGCAAACCTGTGATATTTATTTACCCCTAATTTTTCAAAATAGTTGAGCCCGATGGTGGTTGCTTACGTATCCCACATCCGGTGAGAATAAAACTTACGTAGTTCTGCCAAATAAAATAAACTATTTTTGAAAATAAAACCTTTTCTTTATATATATATATATATATATTCTTCTTTTATATCTTGATTTTTCCCAAAAAGAGTAATTATTTCCCTCACTTTTTTATTTTTAATTTTTAATTTTTATTCATTTTTTCCCTCTCATTCTTCAACAGCCGGTCAACATGCAGCTCCGAAGCAAATAAATGCACAATTAGCAAGTAAGATGCATCAGGATGGTCTTTTTATTTCGGGTACACCTGTCCTAGACAGATCCAACCCCTGTATTGAATCTCCAAGGTCAAATGCACGTGATGCAAACAAAACGTTCCTACTAGGGATCCGGCATGAGGCTGAGTTATTCTAGGTTCAAAACTTGGGTATTTATTCTAGACTGTGTACCCGAGCGAAAAACTCGAGTCGAGGAGGGGGCTACGTACCGGGGACCCGAAAGATCATCCGGCTTAGTAACTTGTCCGAGCCTCTTTCTTATTTCAAGGTATGACACTAACAGAATAGGGAATCTCGACCAGCGAGCACATCCCCGAAGATAAGAAGAGAAGGGTTTCATAACAGTTTATATGTACAGTTCAAATAATATCAAAGCGGTAAAAGCATCATTTTGCACATTAAGACCAGCATGTAAAAATATCAGATAATAAACAATGCCAAATACAATAATTATTCTAAGCTCGAATTCATGAACCTTGAACCAGAGATTCTGGGTTCCATCCCCAGCAAAGTCGCCAGAGCTGTCACACCTCCTTTTTATACACCCGAAGGTATATATAGGGAGTTTTTCTAATTAAAGTTACAATCGAAATGAGATTATTTATTTGAAGAATCAGAGTCGCCACTTGGGATAATATGGTGTCCCAAGTCACCAATTTAAATCCCGGATCGAGGAAAGATTGCTCTGTTTTACAGTTTGCGAATACAGAAATCCGGGTAAGGAATTCTGTTAAAACGGGAGAAGGTGTTAGGCATTTCCGAGTTCCGTAGTTCTAGCACGGTCGCTTAAACGATCATAATTGGCCTATTATCCGATTTTAATACATGTTTAGCATATTGTGCATTTTATTCCTTTTAAACCGTTTTAAATATTTTAAAGAAGATTTCAACGTCATCTAAAATGAGTCTTTGGACCACGCCACATGAAATACACCCGAAGACCGAGACACATTTTATTTAACATTGTGAGATTTGGATTTGGGTCACATGAAATGCGCACCCGAATTTAGGAAGGTAAATTATTAAAATAACGCGCTTAAAGCAAACTACACGTTTTTAATTTTGCGAGAGCCATGGAAAATTTTACTAAATGGCACACCTTGATTCCTAAAGGATTAAAATTAATTAAATGGGGGCCATGGGTTTTGAGATTTTATTTGGCATGGCATACTTCAAATTATTCCAAAAAATTGCACTCCACTAAAGCAAACTAAGGATGTTCATATTTATTTCCTTCTAAGTTTGAGATTATTGCAAAGGCCATGCTTTATGGATATGGAATTATTATTGAAGAAATATATGACTTGTGTTATTATGGACCTACCCACCCATATTGGTATCAAATTTTCTATTGACTTAACATCCTTTAATTTGGATCCAAACTATTACATTGTTCACTCTTCATTTTGAATATATCTTCCTATCTTTCCCTATAAACCACAATATCATTGAAGAAAGTCATTTTGTCTCTTGCGATCTCTATTTTTGACGCTCTTCCTTCATTTTTTGCTCATATCTTTCAAGTTGGTAGATAACCAAAATATAATATACAAATCAAAAGGAAATGTGGTGAAAGAAAAATAATGAAAACATTGGTTAAGAAAAGAATGAACCTTTTATAGATGAAGATCTTCTTCAATGCATATGGAGCAAAAAACCTTCAGATTTAATGTGCAAAGGAACCGCAATCAAAGGCAATGAGCGGAAGCCTTCGAACCGAACTCTACTTCGACCTCTTTGGGCTAGTATTTTGGGCTATTTTTTAAATTGAGTTTGAAGCTTTTGGATTTGATTTTTGATGTGATTTAGCTCCTATTTTTGAGTTATTTTTTGGTCTTAAAAGGGATGAGAATTGCTTGATTTTTTTTTTTTGAAAGAAAGAAGCAAGAAGAAATAATAAAACTTGTAGAAATTTCCTTCAGCATAGAAGAAGAAAATTTGTTCTCTCTATTCTCCCCCCTATTTTTTTCTCCTTCCCTTCTCAAATTTTCTCTTGTATTTATGGCAAAATTTTAAAAATTTTTCAGATTTTTTATAAAAAACAATATTTATTATTTTATAATTAAAAGAAATCCCACTTACTAATTGCTTTTATTTAAAAAAAAAAGAAATCCCACCTTTATTTACTTTTATTTTTTAAATTCTAACTTTAATTACTTTTATCTTATTTAAAATCCTAGTTTTTAAAAGATAATTTCACTTATTTAACTTTTCTTAAAAAACAATCCACTTTCTTTTGCTTTTCTTTTAAAAATGTTACTTTCTTTTACTTTAAAGTTTTTTAATTTTAAGATACCCTTATATTTATTTTTTAATTTCAACTTTCTTTTACTTTTTTTTTAAAAATTTTCACAAAACTTTTTTTTTTAATTTTCTACTTTCTTTTACCTTTTAAAAAGAGAATTCCACTTACTTTTACTTTTATATATATTTTTTATTCAAAACTTCTCTTTTTCTTAATTTTTAAATTACTCCCGAAAATTTAAAACAAATTAATATTTTTGGATTTTTTTATTATTAAAAAAAAATATATATATAGTAATAATTTACCTTTTAAAATTTTGTATTTTTACCCTATAATAAAAAGTGTAACAAAGCTAAAATAATTGTAGGTTAAAACCCCTAAAATATTTACATAGAAGAAGTGATAAAAAATTAAATATTGTCAAAAATTAGGCTCACAAGTACAAGATGAGATTTTTTAAGTTAGCCCTTCATGCTATTTGGTTGGTTCCCATAGACAGCGAGAGGATCAAGAGGCTTGCTGGTGGCCTCACATATCAGCTGCGAATTCTTATGACTAGAGAGAGGGTGTCTGGTGATTGCTCGGGACATAGAGTTAATTCACCACCAGGAGCGAGTGGAGAGGGAGGCCAAGAGTCCTCTTGGATCTAGTAGTTTTGGTGGTACTCGTCATGGGGGTCAGTTCCAGCACGTCAGAGGATGTCCTTTCAAACATGCTCAGTCAGCTCGCCTAGTTCCTAGTGGTACATTATCGGGCCATGGTTATCACAGTTCTCATCATGTCCATTCATGACTTTTTGCCCTCCCACCCAGAGTTCATCCCATACCATCAGTTCAGCGTGGGGTGGAGGTCAGTCAGCTAGGGGTCGCCCTAGAGGGGAAGGCCGATCAGGTGGCAGTCAGGTCCATTTCTATGCACTTCCTGCCAGACCAGATACTATTACTTCAGATGCCGTGATCACAGGTATTGTCTTAGTTTTCCACAGGAATGATTTTGTATTATTTTATCTCGATTCCACATTTTCATATGTGTCATCATATTTTGCTCATTATTTGGATACACCCCGTGAATCTCTTGTTTCATCTGTTCATTTATCTACTCCTGTAGGCGATACTATTGTTGTGGATTGTGTATCAGTCTTGTGTGGTGACTATTGGGGTATTGAGACTCGAGTAGACCTTTTTATTCTTAGTATGTTTTTTATATGATATTGGGCATGGATTTATTGTCTCTGTGTCATGATATTCTAGACTGTCATGCTAAGACGGTAATGTTGGCTATGCCGGGGGTGCCACAGATTTAGTGGCGAGGTTCATCGAATTATGTTCCAAGTAGAGTGATTTCATACTTGAAGGCCCAATGGATTATTGGGAAGGGTTTTCTTTCTTATTTGGCGTTTGTGAGGTATGTCAGTGCAGAGACTCCTACTATTGATTTAGTTTCGATGGTTAGAGGTTTTTCAGATGTGTTTCCTGCAGACCTATCGGGCATGCTGTCGGACGAGGATATTGACTTCTGCATTAACTTGGTGCCGGGCACTCGGCCCATTTCTATTCCACTGTATCATATGGCACCGACAAAGTTAAAGGAATGGAAGGAGCATGTTTAGGAACTCCTTCATAAGAGGTTTATTCGGTCTAGTGTGTCACCTTGGGGAGCACCAATTCTACTTCTAATGAAGAAAGATGGTACTATGAGAATATGCATTGATTATAGGCAGTTGAACAAAGTAACAATCAAGAATAAGTATCCCTTGCCTCGTATTGATGATTTATTTAACCAGCTTCAAGGAGAAAGAGTGTTCTCCGAGGTTGATCTTAGGTCAGGGTACCACTAGTTAAAGATTAGACTCTCGGACATTCGTAAGACAACTTTCATGACCCAATATGCTCATTATGAGTTCTTTTTTTTTATCTCTTATAGGCTGACCAGTGCCCCATAAGCATTCATGCATTTGATGAAGAATGTGTTCTAGCCTTATCTCGACTCATTTGTTATTGTACTCAGTGATGATATCTTAGTGTACTATCGTATCCAGGAGGAGCACGCCGAGCATTTGAGAGTTGTATTACATCAGTTCAGGGATGAGAAGCTCTATGCTAAGTTCTCCAAGTGTGAGTTTTAACTCAGTACAGTGGCATTCTTAGGGAAGATAGTGTCCAGTGAGGGTATTTAGGTTGATCCAAATAAGATAGAGGCATTCCAGAGTTGGCCCAGACCGTCATCAACAATAGAGATTCGTAGTTTTCTTGGTTTGGTAGGTTATTACCGTCGGTTCGTTCAGGGATTTTCATCCATTGTATCACCATTAACCAAATTGACCCAAAAGGGTTCTCCTTTCAGGTGGTCAGATGAGTGTGAGGAGAGCTTTAAGAAGCTCAAGACTACTTTGACCACAACTCCAATGTTAGTTTTTCCATGAGCTTCAGGCTCATCTTCAGTATAGTGTAATGCTTTTGGGATCGACATTGGGTGTGTTTTGATGTAGGAAGGTAGAGTTATTGCTTATGCTTCTAGCCAGTTGAAGCCCCATGAGAAGAACTACCATGTTGATTATTTGGAGTTGGCTTCCATTGTTCACGGGTTAAAGATTTGGAGGCATTATCTCAATTGTGTATCTTGTGAGGTATTTACTGATTATCGTAGCCTCCAGCACTTGTTCAAACAGAAGGATCTCAATTTGAGGTAGCGTAGGTGGTTGGAGCTGCTAAAGGACGATGACATTACTATTTTGTATCATCCGGGAAAGACCAATGTGGTGGTCGATGCCTTAAGTAGGAAAACAATGAGTATGGGTAGTCTTGCATTTATTACTATTGGGGAGAGACCTCTTATTGTTGATGTTCAGGCTTTGGCCAATCAGTTTGTGAGATTGGATATTTCGAAGCCTAGTTAGGTTCTAGCTTATGTAGTTTCACGGTCTTCCTTATTCGATCACATCAGAGAGCGCTAGTATGATGATCCTTATTTGTTTGTCCTTAAGGACAAGATTTTGCATGATGATGCCATAGATGTGACTATTGGTGATGATGGGGTATTGAAAATGCAAGGCTGTATATGTGTTCCTAATGTCGATGGGCTTCGGAAGTTGATTCTTAAGATGACCTATAGTTCACGGTATTCCATCTATTCGGGTGCCGCAAAGATGTATCAGGATTTGAGGTAGCACTATTGGTTGAAGAGAATGAAGAAAGATATAGTGGGGTTTGTAGCTTGGTGTCTCAATTGTCAGTAGGTGAAATATGAGCATCAGAGACCGAGTGGCTTGCTTTAGCAGATAGAGATTCCAGAGTGGAAGTGGGAGTATATCACCATGGATGTTGTAGTTGGACTCCCGCAAACTTTGAGGAAGTTCGATGCTGTTTGGGTGATTGTGGATCGGCTGACCAAGTCTGCGCACTTCATTCATGTGTGTAATACTTATTCTTTAGAGGGGTTGGCTGAGATTTACATCAGAGAGATTGTTCTCCTTCATGGAGTGCCATTTTCCAACATTTTAGATAGAGGCACATAGTTTACATCACAGTTTTGGAGAGCTGTGCAGCGAGAGTAGGGCACATAGGTGGAGTTGAGCACAATATTTCATCCTCAGATGGACAGGCAGTTCGAGCGCACTATTCAAATAATAGAGGATGTGTTGCGCGCTTGTGTCATTGATTTTGGGGGTTCATGGGACCGATTTCTACCGCTCGCAGAGTTTGCTTACAACAACAGTTATCAGTCGAGTATTCGGATGGCTCCATATGAGGCTTTATATGGGAAATGGTGTAGATCACTAGTAGGTTGGTTTGAGCCAGGCGAGGCTAGGCTTTTGGGTACAGACTTGGTTCAGGTTGGGTTAGACAAGGTGAAAGTGATTCAGGAGCATCTTCGTACATCACAGTCAAGGCAAAAGAGTTATGCTGATAAAAAGGTTCATGATGTGTCTTACATGGTTGGGGAGAAGGTTTTGCTAAAAGGTTTCACCCATGAAGGGTGTTATGAGATTTGGGAAGAAGGGAAAGCTGAGCCCTCGGTTCATTGGGCCTTTTGAGGTGCTTCGGAAGATTGGGGAGGTGGCTTATGAGCTTACTTTTCCACCTAGCTTGTCGGGTGTGCATCCAGTGTTTCATGTCTGTATGCTCCGGAAGTATATCGGCGATCTGTCTCATGTATTGAATCTCAGCACGGTTCAGTTAGATGGTGATTTGACTTGTGATGTGGAGCTGGTGGCTATTTTGGAGCGGCAGGTCAGAAAGTTGAGATCAAAAGATATAGATTTAGTGAAAGTGTAGTGTCGCGCCGCTTTTTTTCCTCCGCGGAAGTCCGGGATTGGACATTCATCGGTAACAACTCATTTCCTTTTGGGAATTTGGGTATTTGAAGAGCTGCCACTTAACGAATTATGGTGCGTTAGGGGACCTAGAGCGATTAACTCATGAACTAGTTTGCATTACCAGAGATTAGGGTAAGGACTCGAAATAACCTCAAGGGGAAGGTGTTAGGCACCCCTTGCGGTCCACAATGGTGGGTCTCAGTCGAATTTAAACTATGTGAATGAGTCTTTTTAAAAATAAATAATTTCAACACATATTCTCAAATAAAGGCATGTTTTCACATTCTAAACACATGTATTATTCAAGTAATGAAAACAAGGGAAAAGGTTTGAACATTTTGCACATAGGTAAAAAAAAGTAAATTCATTTAAACAACTGGAGTTTGGGAAAGAGGGGTCCTAGGTTGGTTAGCCTACAGGATCATACCCACACAATGCCAGATAATCACTCCTCAATGAGGGGCTACACGCGACATTAGTGCGTAATCATCATATCCTAAAGCGTTCTAGCAACCTTGAAAGACATCCTAGGCGTGCACTACCCGTCCCTTCCTTGTGGCCCTAGAGGTATTTAGGACCTCTAATTTAGGTAGTTCTAGAACATCCTAAGGTACTTAAAGGAGAAAAATCTAGGCATCAATCAAAACAATTTGGACTGTATTAAAGAGAGAACAATCAAAGGCTCTCATTTTACCTCCACAATAGAACAAGTAAGTGCACGTCTCAAACAAGTTTTAGGTATTTAATAGAAAACCTTAGAACATGATATCAGGTGAGCAGAGAGTATACAGTATTGAATTAGGACCAAAGTATCAAAGAACTGAATCCTATTTGCCTACTGATTCTTTTAAACCTGTTGAGTGTGAGCAATCTCAAATAACAAGGCACAGTTTTATAGCTTGCAGGATTTTTAGTCGCCCTACAGGCTTGTCTAGGAATGTAATAATGATATCCTATGAGCATGATATCTATTATTTATTATGAATGCAGTAAAACAATAAACAATTTTAAACAGGCCATGTCGATCCTATAGGCACGCTCTCTAGTAATATTGATTATGGCAGTGTTGAAAACTTATTAATGAAACGAATAGGTTAGTTAATTAAATTGATTCAGAATCTACAAAACATGCGTTAAATTGATTTTAGACCTAACTAAACTGGTTTTAGATCATATAGGCATGATTTCTAATTAAGCATAAAGTGAAACAAGCAGAATTTAGTTGACTAAAGTGAAATCCCTATAGGCATGATATTTATTAAAGCTGATTTTAACTCCTATAGGCATGGTATCTAATTATTAAAAGCTGATTTTGATCTTATTGGCATGATGTCTAATTATATAAAAGTAAAGCAAGCAGAATTCACTGAAACCAAAGCAAATCCTATAGGCATTTTATCTAACAAACACATTTGAATTGAAATAGACCATTTAGGTTTGTTATCTACCCCAACTTTACCGACAGTATATAACTATCCACCCTTTTCCACTAATGTCCCCAATATTTATTTACAAATAATGATTACATACCAAGAACTGAATAAATTACATAAATATAAATATACATTAATCTATAGGGAGCCTGAAGTAGGCCTAAAGTAATTTCCAAGACTTCAGTGATCTCAAATGCCCAAAGATTCATAACCAATTTCATGTCTAGGTGTGTCAGAGTTTCCTAAGTACCTCAAGGATCCCGGACAGTGCTCACACCCAGACTTTTCTAAAGTAAGAAGTGATTTATGTGCAGGGTGGAAGTGCCAGTCCTGATATTCCAGAGTTAAGAGAGATCTCAAGGGTCTCAAAGAAGTACACTTATCAGAGGGGCATGACTTAGTAATCTAAGAGTAAGTGAATGTGCATAATAGTTTGAAAGAGTTTAATAGATAGTATAAAGAAAGTTCTTAGGAGTGAAAAGAATTTCTGAAAACCAATAATGATTTAGTGATAAAAAAATCTTGAGGAAAGTATGAAAAACAATCTGCAATCAGAACACAATAATAAAACAAATAGGCTTTAGGAAGTGCTTTGGCAAACAACTTTAACACCAGGAAAGCAGGGTTGGGAATACAGAGAATACTCCTTAATGGAGCACATAAATAACACGATGCATAGATTTCTTTAGGGGTTCTACAGAACTAGTAAGTTAGATAGAATGCAGGTTATGTGTAAGCACGTGATTTTTGCCCTAGATGAGAAATACTCCGAAAAATTCAAAATAAAATGTTTCGTGTGATTTGCAATTTTTGCGGATTTTTGTGTTATTTTTCTTTTATTGTTTGCATTTGTGTGTTCGTGTTTATATGTCTAAATTAATAGAAAAATACAAAAAATGTATGTTACAAGCTTATTTAGGATTTAATCGTGCATTTTGGAATTAATTAAACTGTAGTTTGGTTTTTAAAAAGAAAGAAAATCACAAAATATGTATTTGTTCTATTTTTGTCAATAAGTGTACAATTGTATGATTTTTTGTTTCTAATTGGTGTCAAATCTTGTCTATTAATTATTGTTAAGGGTTAATTAATATTTTTAAGTTAATTTTTGGTTTTACAATTTATTGTAGAATTTTTGTTAATTAGAAATTAAAAGAAAATAAAAGAAAATAAGAAAAATGAAAGAAAAGAATAAAATCTGTTTGGGCCAAAAATATAGCCCAATTCACACACCACTTACCCCAGCCCAAACTACCCTCTTTAACCCGGTCCAATTGATCAGTCTTCCCAGACGTCTAAACGATGTCGTTTTGTCTCACCCAATCCAGACCGTCGATCTCATTAGATCGAACGGTCCCATCTAGCCTTCATCAATGTGAAACGACGCTGTTCCATGGCCAGGAGATCTCAGCCGTCCATTGATCATGATCTAACGAATTGAAATCCATCTCCACTACCCTCATTCGACCCGGGACCCATTCACTTCAAAGACCAACCCGGTCTCTATTTCGAAGCGACGTCGTTTCCATTAATGAATGGATCCAAGCCGTGATCTCATCAGATCGAACGACCTGGATTCATTACACCCTTTCGTATATATATATTTCAAACACACCCCCACACCCCCCAGGCCAAACCCCACCCTTATCGTCTCTAACACTTTAGAGACACACCCGTCTCCCTCCGCCTTCACCCACCGTCGACCACCTACCGGAAATTGCCTCACGGCGGTTCTGGTGGTCCAAATGACCCCATTTTTATACCACACCTTCCCCATAAACTCCCCATCTCCATGCCACCCTCAACTTCTCTCGAATCTTAGCCCATCTCTTCGAATAAGCAAAACCCTAACAGCCCCTCCGCCGTGTCCGGTGACAAGTCTCCGATGACCTCCAAAAATACACCACAAAACCACCTCAACTTCCTCTTCCTGAATATCCAAACCCCGTCCTTCGAATCATACCAGGGCTCTTCAAATATCGATTTGAAACCAAGAACCCTAGCGCTGCCACAAGATCCCTTAATGGTGGTGCCAACCCCAAACTTTCCCAAATCAACACCAGTTAATCTCTAGACTACCCTCATCCCAAATCCCATGAGGTTTCAGCTCGAATCGAGCTAGAAGTTGTCGAATGCTAAACCTACTGGACGAGACCTAAGAGCCAAAAGAATTTAAGGTTGTAATCGACCTTAGTCAAGTGTTCTCAATCGAGAACACTCGATTAAGGTCCATTTTGGCTTCAGAACTCCAGTCGAAATTTCATTTGGGGAGGATGGGAGTTAGCCTGTAATTTTAAGGTATTTTCTTTCCTTTTTCTTTTCTATTTTTTGTTGTTGTCTATTTGTTAAGCCTCGTTGTATCTCATCATCTTTTATTCATTTCTCTCTTCTCCTTCGGACCTTTTTTTTGTTCAGTTTTCTCTGTCAATTAGCATATATTATAGTATGTTGAATACCTCGAATTAGTCAGTGTCAAATAAGGCTTGGTATAAAGCCCTCACTACTCCTGTAATTTGTTTGGTGTTATTTTGTGGTTCAAGTTTTTTCATCTGTTGTTGTCTATCATTTTGTTGCATATAGATTCAGTGTGGTTACAATGTTCATTTGTTTGGGTTTTAATTTAGGTCTTTGTGTTAGTTCATCCTCATGTATCTGTGTCAGTCAAGTTTGATCTTAGTAGTTCAAATAGGATTTTGGTTCTGAATCATAGTTCTCACTTTGATGTTATCTGGAGTTCAAGTTTAAACTCTAGACTGACTTGATAAGATAAATTGGTTATAGCTGTTGTAGTTTGGTGGTTATTTAAGGATTAGTTTAGTTAGTTGGTGGTTAATGAGGAAATGTTTAATACAGATTAAAAGGGGGCTAATGTAGGATAACAGTTCAGGGGTTTCAGGGGGTAGTTTTGGGATGTCAAACTTGGACAAATGGTCTAGTTGAGTGAGCTGTCAGTAAGTACCACTACAACATTAAACTAATGTGTTGTTTAATAGATAGTGGGGAACAAGACACATTGGTATGGGAAGGGTTAATGGAGAGGATTAAACAATAGGCTGCCCATACTTAAGTGAATTAAACAATGAATTGGACACTTAGTAGTGGGGTTCAGGGAATATCATAGGTAAGAAGATGTTTTTCTTAATTGTTTAAAGTTTTAAAGGGTTGTTGAGGGTTCTGCCTTAGGTATAAATAGAGGTAGACCTAGACAGATAAAGGGAGGAAAAAAATATAGAGAAACACCTTGAAAAGTTACTGTTCCATTGGTTCCTAGAAAATTGGGGTCCTAGACACTGATTCCTGCTCCCTGTTGATTGCTGAACCTGTTTTAGAAGTCTATTGATTCTGCCTTTGAATTCGTTCAAGATCAGTTGAGTCCATTTGGGTATCTGTTGTTGCTGTGGGTCAAGCTTCCTTTTCTATTTCATTCCTGGGCTTCATTTTGGTCCTTCTGGTGCTATTTCGGGTCATTTTCAAGCTGCTGGTTGTTATTGTCTTGCTGCTGCTGCATTTATTACTTTGTTGCTGATCAGTCCTTTTTTTTTTCTGTTTCTATCGTCCAGGTACACGTTCGAACTTGATTTGATGTAGCTTTGAGGTGAAAAGATGAAATAAAGTGCTCGTCGTTTGCTTCCTGAAATATGTTTGTTTGAACTGCTATGTAGCAATAGTCGAGTAGATAGTAATTGATATGTGTTTGTTTAAGTTTAATTTTTATTTGCATTTACATAATCCCTAGATTGTATAATTACACTAATCTGGACTGTCTGGACTTTTAAACTTAAAATTGTTCATCTAATTCTAAATATTAGTATAGTATAGTGTAGTTCAAATCCTTGACTGATTGGGCTGTAATGAATTGATAATGTTAGCCTCTGTTTAGTTTGTTTTCTCCATGTTAGCTCTAGTATTCTGAAACTAATTATAAGTTTGTGAATCCTTGAAGTTAATTATGAGTATTATGCCCAGTAATGCTGGCACGTGAAATCAGAAATTTAATAGTAGCAGGTTAATCAGAAATAGTTATGGCCTAAATGTCGGGAGTCTGGTAAAAAATAAGAGAGGTTGGAGTCCGTTAAGTTTAATTACAACTCGTCTTGAAATCTGTTAGTTTATTAAGTTCATATGAATACATATCTCATATCCATTAAGGAGTTCGTGTTTTGATATTAATTTGAGCATGATTGAAATTAAATAGGTAAATAAATTTCAATCTGTTTGATAGTTATGCCTGGACAATATGGACAGTAGAATTGGACTGATTCTAGGCCAAGTTATGCCATTATTGCTTTAAGCACCACTAGGCCCGAATGGTTCTAAAATCATGTGGTTAATTCCAAATAGCCCAATTCATCCAATCATGTTAATTTAAATTAACTAGAGAATAATTAGTTTGTTTTGATAATATTGTTTGTCAATTCTGTATTCTATTTATAATTTCAATTTTAGTATTATTCACTTATAAAATAAGGCACGAAACAATCTCCCTTTGTACAAGCTCTATTGCAATTTTCGCTTGCATTCGTCTTAATCCGATAAATAAGCTATGACCTCTTCAAACATGTAATTAATTAGGACTTTTCTCTATTATTTTAGAGACGAACTTAATAGAAGAATCATAATCACTTAGCATGGACCTTTAAATAAAACATGACACGAGCCTCGCCGGATAAACCGCACTAGCTACGGGGCCCTCAATATATGTATATATTAAAATACTTAGCTTTTGGGACGGGCTGTTTAGCAAATTTCATGGCCTTCCCCAAAATAATAAGGCGTTAGTCTCTTTAGGCGCGTCTTTAATAAATTTTACCTTCCTAAATTCGGGTGTGCATTTCATGCGACCCAAATCCAAATCCCAAAACGTTGAATAAAATGTGTCGAGGATCCGGGTGCATTTCATGTGACGTGATCCAAAAACATATTTTAAACGATGTTCAATTCCTTGAAAAATAATTAAAAGCGGTTAAAGATTAAAATTTGCACATAAGTTAAAGCATGTTATAAATCGGATAAATAAGCCAAATATGACACTTGAGCGACCGTGCTAGAACTACGGAACTCGGGAATGCCTAACACCTTCTCCCTGGTTAAAAGAATTCCTTATCCGGATTTCTGGTTCGCGGACTGTTAAATAGAGTCAAACCTTTCCTCGATTCGGGATTCAACTGGTGACTTGGGACACCATAAATCTCCCAAGTGGCGACTCTGAATCTCTTAAAAAAGAATCCCGTTTCGATTGTCATTTAATTGGAAAAACTCCCTTTACCACACCCTTCGCGGGGTGCGGTAGCGCTAAAAGGAGGTGTGACAGCTCTGGCGACCCTGCTGGGGAATTTTACCCAGAACCACTGGTTCAGGGTGTAGAATTCGAGCTTGGTATATTTGTTGTATTTGGCTTGTATATTATCTGATTTTTGTTATATGTTTGGGCCTAATGTGCTAAGTGTTGCTATTACCGCTTCGATATTTTGTGAACTGTATATAAACTGTGCCGAAATCCCTCCTCTCTCTGAGTCTTCTACATCATGAAGAAGGGTGCACTTCGTGTAACTTCTTTTCTGTATAGAGTCTACTACAATATTAGAACGAGGTTCGGATAAGTTGCTAAGCCGGTGAAGCTTCTGTATTCACGGTACGCTGCCTCCCCCTCGACTCAAGTTGTCCTCTCGGGTAAGCCAGGTTTAGAACAAGCATCCAGGTTTCTAACCTAGAATAACACAGCTTCATGCCAGATCCCTAGTAGGAACGTTTATTTGCATCATACTTAGGTGACTCGACACAGGGTTTGGGTTCGTCTAGGACAGGTAACCTGAAATGAAAAGACCATCCTACTGCATCTAGTTTGTTTTATGCATTTGTTTGTTCAGACTTGCATGCAGACCGACTTACGAAAATTGGGAATACTAGAAAACTGTGGAAAGTAAAATAACAGTGTAGAGATAGCTACTTATTTTTCAGAAAACTAATGCCCAAGTAGTGTCGAAACTCTGCCAAAATTTTGACAAAATGGAAAAAGAAAGAAGTGGTGTTTTCGAAAACTTAGGAGTCTTGTTTTTTTAAAAAATCTAGTTTATTTTTCCTCCCCCGAACTACGTCGGTTTGATTCTCACGGGGTGTGAGATACGTAGGCAACCCTCATCAGGTCCAACTTCCCCCTTTTGCAAAACTAGCCCGAAAATGTCAAAAATTTTAATTATAAGTCGGGCAATGCCGTGGTTGTCAAAAATAGCCAAATGTTCCCGTAAGGGACGTCGGGGGGCTAACTTTGCATAAACGGCCATTTTGGTCATTTTTTTGATTTTTTGACCAATTAGCCCTTACAGCCTTAAAGTCTTCATCTCCGAAGTGCTGAAAGGCCGTGTTCGGAAAATCGGATCTTTCCTTTTAAATTAAGAAATTAGCCAAATCATTCTTTGAGTCAAATAAATTTTTACTTTTGTTTAAATCACCTTAATAAATGTGCAGGATGAGAACGAGTGAAAACAAACCCTTCACTGTGTTTAGCAAGGTCCCTCTCCAGCTCCATATGTGGTGATACGATTTGACAAAAAACAGCAAAGAAATAGTGGTCAGAATCTTGGGGGGTCTCACCAGTCTACTGAATGTCAGGGCAAGACCGGATGTCATCGAGGCTTTAATACCATTTTGGGACCCGACCCGAAATGTGTTTCGCTTTGCGGATTTTGAGCTTACACCCACACTGGAGGAAGTAGCAGGTTATGCGGGTATGAATGGGAATCTGAGAAATCAATATCTGTTGTCACCAAGGCCGATATCTTCACACCGCTTTCTGGATTTGTTAAACATCAGCCGGACTATGCAAAATAGCGATTTATCAAAAGGATGTTGCGCTCTTCAGCTCTTATATCAACGTTATGGTAATCCGCGTGATTTTGACGAGCCAAACTTGGGACTGACTCATGCCAGAAACAGAAGTAAATGGGAAGCAAGATGAACCTTGGAATTCATAACAACATTCTTGGGAATCGTGGTCTGTCCACGGAAAGATAAGAAAATAGATATAGGTCTTGTGGGGATGGTCGACGTCGCAATGAAAAGGGCTGACAACACTATGGTTCCCTTGATCTTATCAGAAATATATCGTGCATTGACTGTGTGTAAGGAGGGAGGAAGTTTTTTCCAAGGTTGCAATCTATTACTTCAGTTGTGGATGCAGGAGCATCTCTATCATCGGGTGGGGTTTATGAACTACGGGCTGACTGGTTTAAACTGCATTGAAAAATTCGAGGAACGGGCAACGGGTGTCGTATTCCACGAGAGTACTGAAGATTGGTTTGTACAACTGAGATCCCTGACAGCAGACGAAATTGAATGGGCATTCGGCTGGTTGCCCGCTACTGAAGCAGTATACATGTCGGCAAAAGAATGCTATGTTCCTTTAATGGGTGTCCATAGTATCCAACCATACGCTCCCCATCGGATATTGCGTCAATTGGGAAGGTTTCAGGTTGTCCCTAATGATGAAGACTTGAGCAAATATGTCATCGAGCTAAGTCCGAAAGCCACATTCCCGGAAGATACAATTCGCCAGTTGCGGCACGAATGTAGATTCCTTAAGCCCAAAACTATGGTACGAGATTTGGCCAAAGGCGAGGTAGACCCAAAGTATGATGCATGGTTCGGGAAAAGATTATAGACTCATTAAAGACCTGATAAAAGGGCCCATGTCCAGCAGTTCATGGATGACTCGCAAGAACAATGGGTTTGGTTGGCGAAAGAAAAAGGCCATCGGGTTGAAATTGGCAAGTTGAAACAACAGGTTCGGGACCTGAAATATGAAAGTAGCTTGCAAGTTGATGCTGATATGGGAGAAAAGAACATGTTGACCCAAGAGAACAAGGCCCTGAAAGCCCAAATCCGACAAGTTAGAATGGATGCCAACAACCAAAGGAGAAATCAAGCAGACAAGAGGATGATAGTTGAGTTGAGAAACCAGGTCATTGAAAGCCAAGAGGGTTTGGAAATGGCAGAGGCTAGCATAGCAAGAATTCGAGCTAGATGGGCAAAAGGTACTATAGCGCGAACAGAGCACCTGCGGCAAGTGAAGAGGGATTATGAAGGGACCATCGCTATATTAAGAGAAACAAATTCTACCCTCAAAGAACGGGCCCTTAAACAAGACCGAGATGCCAGAACTGACAGAAAGCGTTGCTATGATTTGATGGCGCGAATGGAAGAACAAATGGACAAGTTCCAGGATCAACTCGCTGACAACGCTCAAGTGCTGGGAGCAAAGAATCAACGAATGGAACAACTGCTTATGGAAAGGGATAGAATTAGGGGTAAAATCGAAGAGATCGGGCACTATGTCACCATGAGGTGCCTAATATGTGAGGAAATGCCCCGTACTACCCTCTTTGCTTCAGTCATAGGCTACGTCCACCAGATCATGGAAGAATTGAAAAGCTTGCAAAGGGGCCTTGCACCAAAGCCCGCGGAAGGGCTGAGCGATGCCCCGCAAGCACCAAAGTTCAAAGCTTTAATGTATCCCTAGTCCAAGTCTGTATTTGCTGTTTTTAAAAGTCTGTCGTCCATCCATGTGTTTTTATTTTCACATCAAATTATGCTAGTAGTTCGGAGTCTGTATTTTGTTTTTTTCCCAAGTGGGTAATTTTGCAATAGAATGTTTCGGTAATGAAATGAATTTTCCAAAAAATTGGTGTCTTTATTTTTTACTTGTGGTCAGAACTACGCGCGGTCTGATTCATGCGGGACGTGATACGTAGGCAATCCACATAAGATTGGACCATCGCTAAAAAAAAGAGAGAAAATAAGGCAAATAAAGGGAAGTTTCTGAAATACTTAAATAAGGCAGAAGTAAAATAAGCCGGGATGATGCATGCAGTCGAAGCAAAAACATGTTAGAAATGATTAACTACCTAAGAACATTACATCCTCCAACGTGCAATTGCAATATCTGTTAAAACTCTAACGCTGATAAGTTTGTTGTTTTCCCAATTTCAATTCTAGTTAGTTTGTCAGAGCGTACTGGCACGATACCATTATCAAACAAGATCTGAAGGGCCCATATTGAAAAGCATGACTAGTTCAGATCAAAGTGTTGAGGAGGAAAGAACGGAAAGTCAGCTCCTGAAAGAGGCAATGGAAAAAATGGAAAAAATGAGACTGGAGATGAACGAAATGCAGCTAGCCTTGGCTAGGGTACAAAAGGGGCCTGAGCCACCCATTACTCCTACTCTCCCACCAGGACACACACCGGAAT